>WNWK01002192.1:0-223231 GCA_009830355.1 Cherax destructor
GTTCCCACCCTTCTTCCTAATTATGTCTATTGCTAACCTAAACCTGCTAGTCAGGTCCTCACTCCTACGTCTGCCAACATCGTTGCCTCCAGCACTGAGACAGATAATAGGATTGCTCCATTACCTCTCATGATGTCGTCCAGACGGCTAACAATATCCTCCATCCCAGCCCCAGGAAAGCAAACCCTCTGTCTCCTACTCCTATCAATCAAACGAAAGCCCTATCCATGTACCTAACCTGACTGTCCCCAACAACAACAATATTTTTACCTTCCTTTGTGTCTTTCGTCGTGACGCTCCCAGAAGTCGACTCACATTCATCGGTAGCACGGAGAATGGGTTCGATGTTTCCACAACATTCTCTGGGTCTTCGTTGTTTCTACCTCTCCACCCGTCCTCTTGAGCCTTAACTTTGTCCCATGCGTTTTAGCCACTGTCCAGGTTCCTTTCCTGGCTGAGGATTCTCAACAGGAGGATTACTACGAATCCTCTTGTTTTCCTCAGTCAGTCGCTGTATCTCAAGCTTAGCTACCCTCAGTTCTTCCTTCAGCTGCCCGTAGAGTAGCTCAGAGGGACATCTTCTTCAGATTGACAGAGAGCACACAAGACACGTCTTCACTGAGTTAAGTCAGGTCCACCACTCATGTCACTTGCAATTCCTTCATCAAGGTCATTAATGTAAATTATGAACAACAATGGGCCCAAAACTGATCCTTGTGGAACGCCACTAGTGACAAATCCCCATTCAGATTTGACCCCATTAATGGAAACTCTCTGCTTTCTATTGGTAAGCCATGCCTCTATCCATGCTAGAACTTTACCTCCTATACCATGAGCTGCCACCTTTCTTAAGAGTCTCTTGTGAGGTACTCTATCGAAGGCCTTACTGAAATCCAAGTAAACTATATCATATTCTTTATCACTGTCTACTGCCTAAAATGTTTTATTGAAAAACGTCAGTAAATTTGTCAGGCAGGAACGACCTCTCGTAAACCCATGCTGAGATTCATTAATCAAATTAAGTGCTTGGGTTATGGACACTCCCGAGCTTCAGAACCTTGCATTTATCTACATTGAACTGCATCTGCCACTTTTCTGACCACGAATTAAGTTTGTCTAAATCTTCCTGAAGTTCTATGACATCTATGTTTGAATCAATTATCCTACCTATCTTCGTGTCGTCGGCGAATTTGGTCATATCACTAGTAATTCCCTCATCAAGGTCATTGATATATATTATAAATAACAATGGGCCTAAGACTGATCCCTGTGGAACACCACTTGTTACAAGTCCCCATTCGGATTTAACCCCATTTATGCACACTCTCTGCTTCCTATTGGTGAGCCATGACTCGATCCATGACAGCACTTTTTTTTCCCAATGCCATGAGCTGCCACTTTCTTTAACAGTCTCTGGTGCGGTACTCTATCAAAAGCCTTACTAAAGTCTAAATAAACAATATCGAATTCTTTATCGTGATCAACAGCCTCAAAAGCTTTACTGAAGAAGGTTAATAAATTAGATAGGCAGGAACGGCCCCTCGTGAATCCATGCTGGGTATCATTAATCAAATTATGGTTATCTAGATGGCTTCTAATAATATCAGCTATAATTGACTCTAGTAATTTGCCTACAATTGAGGTCAGGCTTATTTGGCGGTAGTTTGACGGTAGTGACTTGTCCCCTGCTTTAAAAATAGGAATTACATTAGCCATCTTCCACATATCAGACACTACATCTGTTTGAAGAGATAAATTAAAAATGTTAGATACCGGTTCACAGAGTTCCACCTTGCACCCCTCAAGAACCCCTGCAAAAAGCTCACCAGGACCCGGCGATCTATCCTGTTTCAGTCGGTCCAGCTGTTTCATAATCATTTCGCTAGTGACTGTGACATTACACAATTTATCCTCTTCTGGGCCTCTGTAAAAATTAATTACTGGGACACTATTAATGTCTTCCTGTGTGAAAACCGAGAGAAAACAATTATCAAAAACAGAGCACACATCATTCTCCCCGTCAGTAAGATGCCCAAAGTTATTTTTAAGGGGACCCATCTTATACCTAACTTTTGTTCTATAAACCTGGAAAAACTTTTTGGGTTAGTTTTTGAATCCCTAGCAACTTTAATTTCATAGTCCCGTTTAGCTTTTCTTATTCCCTTTTTAACGTCCCTCTTAATGTCAGTATACTGATTTATAAGATGACCTCACCTCTTTTATGCGCCTATAAATTCCTTTCTTCTGCCCTAAAAGATATTTGAGCCTATTATTCATCCATTTTGGGTCATTTCTACTTGATCTAATTTCTTTATACGGGATAAATGTTCTTTGGGCAGCCTGTATAGTGTTAAGAAAACTGTCATATTGATACCTCTCTTCTTCACCCCAGTCCACAGTTGATAAGTGTTCTCTAAGTCCATTATAATCTGCTAAGCGAAAATCTGGGACCATTACTGAATTATCCCTACTATCATACATCCATTCAATGCTAAAGGTAATTGACTTGTGGTCGCTTGAGCCGAGTTCCTCTGTAATTTCTAAATTATTAACAAGGGTTTCTTGCTTGCCAGAACCAAGTCAAGTAGGTTATTTCCCTTGTAGGTTCTGTTACAAACTGCTTCAAAAAGCAATCCTGAACTACTTCTAAAAAGTCGTTAGATTCTAAATTCCCTGTCATGAAATTCCAATCAATCTGACTAAAGTTAAAGTCCCCTAAATTACTACGTTATCGTGTCTTGTGGCCTTAACAATTTCCTCCCAAAGTAGTCTCCCTTGTTCCCTATCTAAGTTTGGAGGACGGTAAATCACGCCTAAAATCAATTTTTCACACCCTCTGAAAATTCTATCCAGACAGACTCTGTATGTGTTAATTCAGACTTTATACCCGTTTTTATGCAACAATTTAAATGATCACGGACATAGAGTGCCACCCCACCCCCTTTCCCGATACTTCTGTCTACTTGGAACAATTTAAAACCCTGAATGTGACATTCGGCAGGCAAGTCCCGATTTTTCATATTAAACCATGTCTCAGTTATTGCAAAAACATCAATATTACCCGTACTTGCAACTAATCTCAACTCGTCCATCTTATTCCTAGCACTACGACTATTGGTGTAATATATATTTAGAGACCCTCCTTTCTCTTTACCCTTCCTGCTCATCTCTGTTTTTCCACTATACCTATTACTGTCCTATTACAGTAGGAATTGCTCTCAGATATATCTCACTGTCCCTTGCATAGTCTCTACAGCAACTTGCAACGTCCCCATATAAAAGTATTCATACCTCATTCCCCATTTTGCTTCCTTGGATAAAAAAAACAATTTGTCCACGTATTCACCAAGACACCACATAACTCTCCCCTCCCTCACGAATATTCTGTGGTTAACCACATCTTTTATAGACCCAGTAAATTAATGCTCACCTTGTAAGCGTCGAATTAGTATCCGCACCTTAGGCTATGAGCAGTAGGTTATTGTTCACTAGCAGCTTATGTAATAATATTGGTAGAATTACCGACAATATGTTAAGTAAAAGGACACAATTGCAACTAATGTGACATTTTATTGTGGCAACGTTTCGCTCTCCAGGAGCTTTCTCAAGCCGTTACAAGCGATATATGGACACAGTTGGTATATATATACTGTCAAGGTGAGGTGAAAAAACTAGTGGTGTTAGAAGTAGTAGTAGTATTAAACAAAACAAAGGCAGCTTCACCATCTCTGAAGTCTTAGCAAGAATCCTCCTGAAAACAGTAAACCCTACCAACACATAGTCTCTCCTACTTATTTAGCACATCGTAGATGTGGAATACTCCTACAGGCCTTCTATATTTCAACCTCCAGCAGAAATATTTGTCTAACCCATTGTTATACTACCCAAGTATTTGTTTTATCACCTTTTACTCATGTGCATATTGATTGTTCTACCTTATTGTATTACTTCTACTACTACTACTACTACTAATACTACTACTAACACCACTAGTTTTTTCACCTCACCTTGACAGTATATATATACCAACTGTGTCCATATATCGCTTGTAACGGCTTGAGAAAGCTCCTGGAGAGCGAAACGTTGCCACAATAAAATGTCACATTAGTTGCAATTGTGTCCTTTTACTTAACATAGCAGCTTATGCTGTGAGCAGTACATTATTGTTCACCAACAGCTTATACTGTGAGCAGTACATTATTGTTCACCAACAGCTTATGCTGTGAGCAGTACATTATTGTTCACCAACAGCTTATGCTGTGAACAGTAGGTTATTGTTCACCAACAGCTTATGCTGTGAGCAGTATGTTATTGTTCAAAAGAACATAAGAACATAATAAAGGAGGAACACTGCAGCAGGTTGTTGGCCCATACTAGGCAGGTCCTTCACATTCCATCCCACTAACAGAATATTTGTTCAACCTAATTTTCAATGCTACCCAAGAAATAAGCTTTGATAATTTTATTTACTCATGTGCAATTCCCACTCAAATCCAACCCCTTTCACTCATGAATTTATCCAACCTAAATTTAAAACTACCCAGGGTCCTAGCTTCAATAACCCTACTAGGCAGACTGTTCCACTCATCAACTACCCTATTTCCAAACCAATACTTTCCTATATCCTTTCTAAATCTAAACTTATCTAACTTGAATCCATTATTGCGGGTTCTCTCTTGGAGAGATACCCTCAAGACCTTATTTATATCCCCTTTGTTAATATCCATTTACCACTTGTATACCTCGATCATGTCTCCCCTCATTCTACGTCTTACAAGTGAATGTAATTTAAGGGTCTTCAATCTTTCTTCGTAAGGAAGATTTCTAATGCTATGTATTAATTTAGTCATTCTACGCTGAATGTTTTCTAACGAATTTATGTCCATTCTGTAATATGGAGACCAAAACTGAGCTGCGTAATCTAGGTGAGGCCTTACTAATGATGTATAAAGCTGTAATATAACCTCTGGACTTCTGTTGCTAACACTTCTTGATATAAATCCCAGTAATCTATTTGCCTTCACCAGCAACTTATGTTGTGAGCAGTACATTATTGTTCACCAACAGCTTATGCTGTGAGCAGTACATTATTGTTCACCAACAGCTTATGCTGTGAGCAGTTGTTATTGTTCACCAACAGCTCATTCTGTAAATGGTAGGTCATTGTGCCCCGGCAGCACATGCTGTGAGCTGCTGCACAAAAGGATTAACAGTCGCAGAATATCCTTATGAGAACTGTTTTGTAGTGATATATTTGCATATTACACAAATTAATTAATGCAAGGATTTCATTAGCGTATTGATAATATTTTTAATCGCTGCAAAATGTGGATGCAACATTAGAATTTTAAATATTTATTAATTAACATTATAGTGCTCTTGCATTTCTTGTATGAGTTCTTTGAACTTTCCTCTCATTTAGTGATTTTCATTTTAGTCTTCAGAATACAACATCAACTTGGCCTCCATCCTCACACTTTATAGTTTATGTGATTGTAACTTCTTCCAATCTGAACTTTCAAAACTTCTGCAGCCTAGTATTAGGCACGCAATGACACTTAGTTTACTGATCCTCTTAGTTTACTGATCCTCTTAGTTTACTGATCCTCTTAGTTTACTGCACCTCTTGTGTTACGACAGACAATGAATCTAAAGGACAATGTGTCTATGTCCACTCTTTTACATTCTGCAAATTTATCTCCTATTTATATCCTGATGAAAAGGTTTATGCTTCAGTTTTCCAACTCGGAATTTTAGTGTTCTCTTATTTAATACAGGTTTAGCAAAGACATAAACTTGACCATGTTCCTGGGGTTCATGAGAGAAAGGCTTAGCGGTTTGGCTTTAATCCCTTTGTTAATAATGCGTGTATATCAGTGTCTGACTTCAGACAGAAACAATTTACGTTATTGTCTACTAGAGAAAGCAGATGGGATAGAGTCAGAGACTATTAAACACCGCCAAAGATTTAAAAGCGCAATGATTATGACAAACAGCTCGGTTTGAAAGGTGGAAGCCCTGTTATTAATGTTGACATTTCCCTTGTATTATATTACCATTGGACTGGATTACAATGACAGCACTTTACGCCCTCTCACTGTTAAAGTTGAGAGACCCATTATTATAGGTAGTATGTGTGAATTTTTCATTGTATAAGCACTGAATTTCCATTATGTTGAGAATGATGTTTCTGTGTTATTAGTTACATAGGGGAAGAATTAATCATAATGGTATGTAATGTGATGTTCACAGGTATAGGGAATTATTTCTTGCTATGCCAAGAAAAAAAAAATCAATAAATATCCATAAAGCCTGTTGTGTCTGGCTTCCGTAAGACATCAGACTTACTGGCTGCAAAATAAATACTTTGATATTCAGGTTGTTAATATCAATTAATTTTTATAACCCTTGCAAAAATAGAAAACTGCAACAATGCAATACGAATTTGCAAAATGTTAATGAGTTTTTTTCACCTACCCCAGTCCGTTTGTGTAATACAACCCATAATAAACTGTCAATATAATAAAAGAAAAATCATATTAGCTTCTGTTTGCAGTTCGCAAGTGGTAAATTCTTATATATCCAGTAGGTGTTGTTAGGAATGTGTAATATTAAAATAAAATCAGATCCTTCGTGCACATTCCACTGAAATGCAATCATTTATAATTTTTAGTTCTTGAATTATGTTTATATTGACTTGAGTGTAACTGCTCTAATGCGGTATGGTATTTTGGGTACATTAACTGAAACTAAATTACCATTTTTTTTTTTTTTTGAAACGAAATCCCAAACCCGTTTGGGACATTCATGAAATATTATGTGTAATTATAAAATATATACTATATATAATGTTAATAACATTGCAAATATATGTTAATTATTAAGCAGAAAAAGCTATTTTTCCCCATCTTAACGAGATTTGATGCGACTTATTTTTCAAAGCTAATTCGTCTTTCTAATATTGCCCACCCAGACAATAGTAAAAATTTAAATAAGCTACATAAAACATATAAAAGTCCTATGACTTTTTTTGGTACTCTGATGATTTATAGATTCTATATAAATAAAAATGTAAATGTTCGTTTGTTCAAAATCTTAAATCTCCGAAAGTTCTTCACCGATTGCTTTGAAATTTTGAAACAATGTTGCATCCGAATACGCGCATGTTTTTATATACCTACTATTATATAGACTTTGACTGTAAAAGAAAAAAAAAATTATGCCAACAGCATTTGGTGTTCCCAGGGGTTCACCCATCCAAGTACAAACTTAACTTCGCTGATCGGACGAGAAGCGGTGCGTTAAATGTGGCACACGCACATATACTAATCTGGCTCTATAAAAAAATCACTTCAAACGAAATCGACGATTTGAACATGCAATTCATAGAAACTCCCACGTGCAGCATTTCCAAAGCATCCGGCATAGGAAAAGTATTGCAGAAATGCAAACTTATTGTTTGGGATGAATGCACAATGGCGCACAAAAAAATTGCTCGAGACTCTTGATCGATCATTGCAAGATTTGCGTGGAAACATCAGACAATTTGAGAATGCATTAAAATTGCTTGCAGGAGATTTCAGGCAAACATTACCTGTAATTTCTCGATCGATACCAGCGGATGAAATAAATGCTTGTCTGAAATACTCTACTTTGTGGCGACACGTAAAGACAGTAAAGACGTTAAAATTAACTACAAATATGCATGTCTAGCTGCAAAACGATCGATCAGCTGAGATATTCTCACATCAATTGCTGGAAATTGCAAACGGAAAGGTGCCGGTTGATCTGACCTCAGGACAAATTTCATTGCCTCATAACTTCTGCAATTTAGTGACGTCAAAAGAAGAATTGGTTGAAAAAGAATCACGATTGGCTGAGTGAACGAGCTATTCTTGCAGCCAAGAACATAGACTTCTACAAACTTAATATTATTCAGCTTAACATTCAAAGCGAGGCAGTCACATACAAGTCCGTCGACACTGTTGTGAAAGTAGATGAAGTGGTTAATTACTCAACAGAATTTTTGAATTCACTCGATCTGCCAGGGATGCCACCGCACATAATGCAATTGAAAATCGGCGAGCCAATTATCATGTTGCGAAATATCAACCAGCCAAATCTTTGCAACAGCACATTGCTTGCAGTAAAAAAATTAATGAGCCACTTCGTAGAAGCAACAATCTTGACAGGACCTTTCAAAGGTGATGATGTCCTCATTCATTGCATTCCTATGATTCCAATGGATATGCCATTTCAATCTAAGAGATTTCAATTCCCAATTCGATTGGCGTTTGCAATCACCATCAACAAAGCTCAGGGCCAATCTTTAGAATTGTGCGGTTTACATCTAGACACGGATTGCTTCTCAAATGGACACTTATATGTTGAGTGTTCTAGAGTCGGTAAACCAGACAATCTATATATCTGCACAGACAATGGAACAACAAAAAATATTGTATACCCACAAGCATTGTGAAATTAAACATATTAGAAACGTGTGCTTTCTTTTTTGTTACTTTTCCATTTAACCAGACTGAGCCACAGCAACGCGTGGCCAGGTACAGCTAGTATACATACATACATACATTATATATATATATACATGTCGTGCCGATTAGGTAAAACTGGTCAATTAGCAAGAACTCATCAAAATTAAGTCATTTCTAAAATTTTTCCTATACGTTTAAAGATATATTTTTAATTTATGTTAATGTAAGAATTTATAATTTTGTACCAAGAGAAACTTTGAAAACCTACTAACCTTATTACAACACACAATTTAATTTAGCCTAACTCAACTAAATATATTTTAGATAGTTAAAATTAATTTAATAATAAACAAACGCAATGAAATATATTTTTTCGTTATGTTCAGAATGATTTTGGCGAAATTATTGCATACACAAATTTTCACTTGTCTTATATGGCAAGGTGAGCGTTGGCTTAAATAGCAACCCTCTTCTTGCCATATAAGACAAGCAAAATTTGTGTATGCAATAATTTCGCCAAAATCATTCTGAACCTAACGAAAAAATATATTTCATTGTGTTTGTTATTATTAAATTAATGTTAACGTATCTAAAATATATTTAGTTGGGTTAGGCTAAATTAAATTGCGCTTGTTGAATAAGGTTAGTAGGTTTTCAAAGTTTCTCTTGGTACAAAATTATAAATTTTACATTAACGTAAATGAAAAATATATCTTTAAACTTATAAGAGAAAATTTTAGAAAGGACTTAATTTTAAATGAGTTCTTGCTAATGTGACCAGTTTTACTAATCACGATTCATCATTTTAGTAATTCCGACCTCACTAGATTCAAACTCCAGATTCTCTGCATTATACCCATCACACCAACATTGACCTCAGCATGACATCTCTCTCCTCACTTCTCATGTGCATTCATCCCCATGCTCGAAGTGCCCACTCACTCAGGGGAAAAGGGTGAGTGGAGCACTTCGGAGGTCTGTGGAGACAAAAAACCCTTGTCCATGGAAGTAAAGAGGGATGATGAGAGTATAGTTATACCAACGCTCTTATATGGGTGTGAAGCATGGGTGATGAATGTTGAACAGGAGAAGGCTGGCATGGAGATGTCATGTCTGAGGTCAATGTGTGGTGAATATAATGCAGAGAATTCGAGTTTGGAAATTAGGAGGAGGTGGGATTACCAAAACGATTGTCCAGAGAGCTGAGGAGGGGTTGTTGAGGTGGTTTGGACATGTAGAGAGAATGGAACGAGACAGAGTGACTTCGAGAGTGTATAAATCTGTAGTGGAGGGAAGGCGGGGTAGGGGTCGGCCTAGGAAAGGTTGGAGGAGGGGTAAAGGAAGTTTTGTGTGCGAGGGGCTTGGACTTCCAGCAAGCATGTGAGCGTATTTGATAGGAGTGAATGGAGGCATATGGTTTTTAATACTTGACGTGCTGTTGGAGTGTGAGCAAAGTAACATTTATGAAGGGATTCAGGGAAACCGGCAGGCCGGACTTGAGTCCTGGAGATGGGAAGTACAGTGTCTGCACTCTGAAGGAGGGGTGTTAATGTTGCAGTTTTATAACTGTAGTGTAAAGCACCCTTCTGGCAAGACAGTGATGGAGTGAATGATGATGAAAGTTTTTCTTTTTCGGGCCACCCTGCCTTGGTGGGAATCGGCCGATGTGTTAATAAAAAAAAAAAAAAAATATATATATATATATATATATATATATATATATATATATATATATATATGAAAACAACCACGGGAGTAGAATGATAGCTCTAGGCCTTTCGTGTTGCAATCAACATCATCAGGAGCTTGCAAGATTGGAGAAATGAGGAGGAGTTCTAGCAGTAACGTTCCAAAGGACCGCCTTTACTGCAACTCCAGTAAAGGCGGTCCTCTGGAACGGTATTTGCTAGATTGCCTCCTCTTTTCTGCAATTTTGCAAGCTCCTGATGTATTGATTGCAACACGAAAGGCCTAGAGCTATCATTCTACTCCCACGTGGTTGTTTTGCATCTTGTGTCGCTTGGTTTGCGATATTTACTTTATATATACATGTATATATATATATATATATATATATATATATATATATATATATATATATATATATATATATATATATATATATATATATATATATATATATATATATATGTCGTGCCGATTAGGTAAAACTGATCAATTAGCAAGAACTCATCTAAAATTAAGTCCTTTCTAAAATTTTCTCATATACGTTTAAAGATATATTTTTTTCATTTATGTTAATGTAAGAATTTATAATTTTGTACCAAGAGAAACTTTGAAAACCTACCTAACCTTATTACAACAAGCGCAATTTAATTTAGACTAACCCAACTAAATATATTTTAGATAAGTTAACATTAATTAAATAATAAACAAACACAATGAAATATATTTTTAGTTATGTTCAGAATGATTTTTGCGAAATTATTGCATACACAAATTTTCGCTTGTCTTATATGGCAAGGTGAGCGTTGCTATTTAAGCCAAAATCGCAAGTTTTACCTAATCGGCACGACATATATATATATATATATATATATATATATATATATATATATATATATATATATATATATATATATATATGTCGTGCCGATTAGGTAAAACTGGTCAATTAGCAAGAACTCATCTAAAATTAAGTTCTTTCTAAAATGTTCTCTTATACGTTTAAAGATATATTTTTTTCATTTATGTTAATGTAAAAATTTATAATTTTGTACCAAGAGAAACTTTCAAAACCTACCTAACCTTATTACAAAAAGAACAATTTATTTTTGTCTAACCCAACTAAATATATTTTAGATACGTTAACATTAATTTAATAATAAACAAACACAATGAAATATATTTTTTTCGTTATGTTCAGAATGATTTTGGCGAAATTATTGCATACACAAATTTTCACTTGTCTTATATGGCAAAGTGAGCGTTGCTATTTAAGCCAAAATCGTAAGTTTTACCTAATCGGCACGACATATATATATATATATATATATATATATATATATATATATATATATATATATATATATATATATATATATATACTATATATATATATATATATACTATATATATATATATATAAAACTATATATATATATATATATATACTATATATATATATATATATATATATACTATATATATATATATATATATATATATATATATATATATATATATATATATATATATATATATATATATATATATATATACACTGATCTCGGGCCGACGGAGACTCGAACCTACGAACCTCATGACAAGGTACGCAGTGCTTTACCGACCGTACACACTGGTCCAATACCTTGGCATCCAGCTTTCGCTAGACGTTATTCCAAGGCAGCCAGCTTTCAGGCAGGAAGGCTTACAGCTTTTCATCTCATCCCCGCATGCATCGACACAACTAGAGATTTTTACAATGCTAGGAATTCGCAAGAGCAGGCGAAATATTCACAAACACTGATCTCTGGCCGACGGAGACTCGAACCTACGAACCTCATGACAAGGTACGCAGTGCTTACCGACCGTACCACTGCGAATTCCTAGCATTGTAAAAATCTCTAGTTGTGTCGATGCATGCAGGGATGAGATGAAAAGCTGTAAGCCTTCCTGCCTGAAAGCTGGCTGCCTTGGAATAACGTCTAGCGAAAGCTGGATGCCAAGGTATTGGACCAGTGTGGTACGGTCGGTAAAGCACTGCGTACCTTGTCATGAGGTTCGTAGGTTCGAGTCTCCGTCGGCCAGAGATCAGTGTTTGTGAATATTTCGCCTGCTCTTGCGAATTCCTAGCAATATATATATATATATATATATATATATATATATATATATATATATATATATATATATATATATATATATATATATATATATATATATATGTCGTGCCGATTAGGTAAAACTGGTCAATTAGCAAGAATTCATCTAAAATTAAGTCCTTTCTAAAATTTTCTCTTATACGTTTAAAGATATATTTTTTTCATTTATGTTAATGTAAGGATTTATAATTTTGTACCAAGAGAAACTTTGAAAACCTACCTAACCTTATTACAACAAGCACAATTTAATTTAGCCTAACCCAACTAAATATATTTTAGATACGTTAACATTAATTTAATAAAAACAAACACAATGAAATATATTTTTTTCGTTATGTTCAGAATGATTTTTTCGAAATTATTGCATACACAAATTTTCACTTGTCGTATATCTCAAGATGTGAATGAATGGTTCAGAGAACCGACGAGTTGGTAAATTAGACACATATGCAACACTTGGGTATCTTTATTGAGGAAACGTTTCGCCACACAGTGGCTTCATCAGTCCATACAAAGGGAGAATCGTGAAGAACAGGAGGAGTGTGGTTGTCAGGCCCTCAATCTTGAGTCGATGTTGTCAGTCCATCAATCTTGAATAGAATACCAGCATATGAGCAGAGGGATCTTATATACTGTAGACAGGAGAGGTGCAGCAGTTGTAGGAGGTGTCACATTTGTTCAATGTGGAAGTAGGTCGTGCCCAAGGAATAGGCAAGCGAAGAAATCCATGTATTAAGATACCAAGATGTTGCAGGAAACGTTTCGCCACTGTGTGGCGAAACGTTTCTCAATAAAGATACCCAAGTGTTGCATAGTGTCTAATTTACCAACTCGTCGGTTCTCTGAACCATTCATTCACATCCTGTCTGACACTGCAACATCTTGGTATCTTAATACAGGGATTTCTTCGCTTGCCTATTTCTTGGGCACGACCTACTTCACATTGAACAAATGTGACACCTCCTACAACTGCTGCACCTCTCCTGTCTACAGTATATGCTTCCTCTGCTCATATGCTGGTATTCTATTCAAGATTGATGGACTGACAACATCGACTCAAGATTGAGGGCCTGACAACCTCACACTCCTCCTGTTCTTCACGATTCTCCTTGTATGGACTATGAAGCCACTGTGTGGCGAAACGTTTCCTCAATAAAGATACCCAAGTGTTGCATATGTGTCTAATTTACCAACCGTATATCTCAAGATGAGCGTTGCTATTTAAGCCAAAATCGCAAGTTTTACCTAATCGGCACGACATATATATATATATATATATATATATATATATATATATATATATATATATATGTCGTGCCGATTAGGTAAACTGGTCAATTAGAAGAACTCATCTAAAATTAAGTCCTTTCTAAAATTTTCTCTTATACGTTTAAATATATATTTTTTCATTTATGTTAATGTAAGAATTTATAATTTTGTACCAAGAGAAACTTTGAAAACCTACCTAACCTTATTACAACAAGCGCAATTTAATTTAGCCTAACCCAACTAAATATATTTTAGATACGTTAACATTAATTTAATAATAAACATACACAATGAAATATATTTTTTCGTTATGTTCAGAATGATTTTGGCGAAATTATTGCATACACAAATTTTCACTTGTCTTATATGGCAAGGTGAGCGTTGCTATTTAAGCCAAAATCGCCAGTTTTACCTAATCGGCACGACATATATATTATATATATATATATATATATATATATATATATATATATATATATATATATATATATATATATACAGTGGACCCCCGGTTTTCGTACTGCTCCAAACTCGAACAATTATGTAAGTGTATTTTTGTAAGTGCTTTTGTAAGTGTATTTTTTGGTGTCTAAAAGGACTAATCTAATTTATATTATTCCTTATGGGAACAAATTCGTTTGGTAACGGCACTTGAACAGCATTCTGGAAAGAATTAATTGCGAAAACCGGGGGTCCACTGCATATTTTTTTTCTCCCATATGTGAAATCTCTAAATTTGATTCGACTTACTTCCTAAAGTTAAATTAATTGTGTTGTTGGTTAATCTGTGAGTAATTTATTAATTTATTTGCCAGGAAACAGAAAAGTGTATTTTGATTCGAAAATTTGTCAAATAATGACGCGTTCAGATATTAAGCAACGGCCGTTGTATCAGTACTGTGTATTTTTTATTAAGAAATTGCTGTTGTGCCGGTGCTGTTTATTAGTGGTCAAGCAACTGCTGTCGTAGCGGCACTCAGTATCAGCTGTCTGTCTAATGCTGTTGTACCTGTACTGTGTATAAGGGATTAACCCTTTCACTGTCCAGACATCCGAAATTAATATTGTTCCCAGTGCCCAATACATATATACATATACATATATATATACTATATAATATATAATATATATATATATACTATATATATATATATATATATATATATATATATATATATATATATATATATATATATATATAATAAATATATATATATAAATATATATATATATATATATATATATATATATATATATATATATATATATATATATATATATATATATATATATATATATATATATATATATATATATAGCCGAGGATTCGAACCCATGTCGTTTTGGCCCGCCCTATGGTGAGCGAAAATCACACATGACCCTCTAACCCACATGACCACGCAATCCTACAAGAATCACGCACCCAGCAGTTAGGTGTTTTACCGTTATCCGAGGGTATACAGTGGTGTGGGTGCCTCTGAACTACTGAAAGGGTAGAATTTTTTTTTTTCATTGAAATAGTATAAAAAATTTGATGATAAACGTATGGAATTATGCAGGCGTAAATACAACGGTCTAGGCGCAATTTTGGCATAGGCAATTTCGCCGACTTAGTCAATAATGTTTCTTCAAAAAAACTAATATATAGCTATTTCGTTAGTGTGGCTTCCATGCTATTGATTGAACACAAGAAGACACCAATTTAACTATTACAACTACCCAATAAAATTCACGGATTTCGGTACTTTGACCAACTTTACATAAATTAAAAAAAATACCAATTTAAAAATAAAGCAAAAATGAAAAATGCACACATTCCTAGCACTACAAAGACATTTCCTCTGTTCATTTATCTCATCTCCAGGCGCCTCTATTACAATTGCAATATTTTTAATTCATAATCACAAAAATAGATTTACTCTATTTCCTGGATAAAAAATTATAGCTAGGAATGACTGGATATCTTTTATGGTGTCGCAATAATTGAATCAGACCTATTAAACCCTATAATACCAGGGGGGTGTAGGCGGCATTACCCGACTTCAGGAAAATCAGCAAAACTCTAATATTTCCGCTTCTCTGAAACTACTTTTACGGTACTTTCATCCCTGAAACTATCGAAAATCATCCCAATATCAGTATTATATCATTTATTCTATCAAATGATACCAAAAAACCTTAAACCATAAAATTCATTCTATAAACTCTTTATAGTCACTATTTTAAACAAACACAGTCAGAATGTTACTTTCCCCATCATGCACAATTAATGTGCAGACACATTCTCTCATATCTAGACCAAAATTTATAGCTCACAGGTTATCTGAGCTGATCTCTTGATGTTGAACTACGTGAGGGACCTTGTCCTTAATGACGTAGTTCTACGCGACCACCAGTGAGACGACTGAGCAAGTGAAATTGGACGGGACTACAATTGATTGAATTGAAAGTAACAAATAAAAGTGTGAGAAGTTTAATAACAAAAAAATTTCTAGGTTTAATAATATTTACATTTAAGCGTAAACTTAGAAATAAGGAACTAGGCTCCTACATATCGCTTGGTGCATAGCTTCTGTAAATATTTATAGACTATTTTATATATTCCACGCCCAGCCTTGGTTGTGTGTGGGTGTGCTGGTGGTGCTCCCTGGCGGCAGCTGGAGGCAACGTCATTTTCAAACAATGGACGTCGGTTACAGGAGGAGAGTGAACACGGTCTGTGTTGACTTGGTCCAGGGTGCCATATATCCATCTAATGCAGAGGTTCTACTGCCTGCAATACTACGAGACACTTTTGGATTATTGCATGAGGAGATTTATGGCATTTCATTAAACGGTGCAAGGAGGATCTTCATCAAATTAGCTTGCACTGCAGCTTATCAACGAGTCGTCGATACATACCAGGAGAAAAAGTTAGTTGTACATCAAGGCCTAGAGGTATGTTTGAAAGATGTTGCTGCCACTTTTAAGTGGATTAAGGTGCATAATGTGCCCTTTGAATCCGGACAAGAGGATATTAAAGATGTATTTAAGAGTTATGGCATAATACATGCTGTAAACATAGGACGCTGGGCGCAGGGGCTATATGCTGGCGTTTTAGAGGGAACATACTCCATCAAAATTTCCTTGAGGAAACCTATTCCCTCTTATGTACTTATGGAGAATTTTCGCACACAGGTGTACGTCACATACCCAGGGCAGGTGAGGACATGTCGACTGTATGGAAATCCGGGTCACTTGGCTGCTGAGTGTATCCAAAGGAGAGAGGATTGGCGTCGAGGTGGAGCAGAGCAGCGACAGAGAAACGAAGTAAGGAATGCAACGAAGGATGGAACAGAAGGAGGCATCGAGTGTGCGGCGATGCAGGGAGAAGAGAAGACATCATGGAGCGTGGAGGTGGACAGAGCGGAGATGGAGGAACAAAGGATGAGTGGGAAGAGCATGGAGGTGGAGGTGTCAGATGGGGAAAAGACTGGGCCAGACACGGAAGAGGAAGGTATAACTGGTCAGGAGGCTGAGATTTTGGGGGATCTCAATGAGATTCTTGAAGGTGAAGAGCTGACATTGGAGGGGTCAACCAGTGAGGTGTGTGGCATTGGGGTTCTGGAGCAGAACCAGGAACAGGTGGGTGGAGGTGAGGCAGCAGGAGAGGGGTGTGGTAAAGCTGTGTTGGATGTCATACAGGTGGAGGTGGAGGTGCACAATGAGCAGGTAAATGAGGACCAGAGAGACAGGGGAGAATCTAGGAAGGGAACTGGTGAGGAGGCTGGTAATGATGTCCTCACACCAGCACAGAGACCTGGTAAGAAAATTTGGTCTGAAGTTGTAGTTGGACAACAGACAAGAGCTAGAGGTAGTGGGGTGATAAGGGTAAAGGGGGATGGGAGGTGACAGGAAGGGTGGGAGAGGAGGGTCACAGGTATAACTTTGGAGAAAACAACCGAAACCAAAGGGAAACCTCAACGTTACCTTCCGGTGTTTAAGTATGAACGTGAATGGCCTTAAAAATGAGGCCAAACGAAAGTGGGTAGAAGTGACATTTATTAGGTACAGGGTAGATGTAGTGTTTTTTCAAGAGCACAATTATAGGTGTGGGTGGGATTTAAAGTTGAAAGGATATCAGTGTTTTGTGGGAGATTCTGAGTTGTTCAAGGGGGTGTGGTTGTGGGTATTAGGGACACGTGCCCATTTGTATTGCAGTCATGGGAAGAGGGAAGGGGGAGAGTGGTGAGGTTGATGGTCAATGGGGAGGTCCAGGTTAGTTTTATTGAGTGTATATGCCAGCAATATCAAATAATAGGGTCAAGGAACAATTCGTGAGGGATGAATTAATTTATGCTTTCAGGGTCTGCCGCAGGTGGTCATCATTGCGAGAGACTGGAACAGCGTTATTAGGGTTAGGACGCGGAGCCGAGAGGAACAGGTAGTGTTTGAGGATCTTACGGGAAGTTTTGGATGTGGTGGGGGTTGTCGATGCGGTGGAGGGCGGGCGAGACTGTACAATTCACTTTTTAGGGGCAATTATGCGGCTAGATTGGATCGGATTATGTTTCGAGAGCGGTAGGGGTGGAGAAAGTGGAATGTTTGGATGTAGGTTTTTCAGATCACAAGGGTGTGTTGATGCAGCGGGTTGGGAGGGGCTGTAGGATATACTCGAGTTATTGGAAACTTGGAAACTTAACGTGGCAATATTTAATAGGGTAGAGGGATGGTGCGAGGGTCTGTGGAGGGGAGGTGTAGTACATGCGAGGTGGTGGAATGAGTGTGGGAAGAAGGGGATAAAGGAGTACTTTGAGAAGGTGGGAAGGGAGGATGCTCGATATAGGTATGGTTACCAGAGGTATTTAGAGGGTTTATTGAGGGATAGTTATGGTGGGAAAGCAGGGAAGGCATGCAGAGAGTGTTGAGGAAGTAAGAAGGGCATGAAAGACATTCAGTATGAGAGGTTTCACGCTTTACGGTACGAAGTGGGATGGAGGAGGTTTAAGGGGATAAGGCGTCTCGGTGGTGTTGAGGCAATTTCAGAAGCGTAGACAGGGTATGTTGCTGACATCTGTAGAGGTGGAAGAGGAGATGGGGGGTATGAGGTGGGAAGAGTGTTGCAAACTACAGAGGGGATGACTGGTTATGCGGAGTGTTAGTTTGGTAGGAAGTTTGCAGAAGAGGAAAGGGATGAGAGGGCTTGTGTCCAATTATTAGGGGGAATTAATAGAAGGTTGAATGAGGATGATAGGAAGGCAATAGAGGGGGACATAACGGAAGGCGGTTAAAGGGTTAAGGTCTGGAAAATCGCCAGGTATAGATGGATTACCGGGGGAAGTATACATGCAATACTGGCAGGTGCTGAGAGGGGTACTAGTCAGGGTCTTCAATGACATGAGGGAGACAGGAGTAATGGAGAAGTCAGTTAGGACAGGAGTTGTAGTGTTAGTGCCTAAATGTAAAACACCAAAGGGGTTTTAAGGACTGTAGGACTATTGCGCTCATGTGTACTGACTATAAAATATTTCAAAGATTTTGGCTAATAGAATCAAAAGAGGTTTAGGGAATATGTTGCACGAGGGATAATTTGGGATACCAGGGAAAAGTTTTAGGAACGGTCACAGTAGAATAAAAGAGTTTATTGAAGTAAATCAAGAGGGGGGGAGTGTTGGGGCTGGATTGGCAGATGGCTTATGACAGGGTGAATAGAGGGGTGCTGTTAGATATCTTAGGAAGGCTAGGTTTTGGAGAAGAAATTGTAGGATGGGTAAGAACTTTATATGCAGAGGCGTTGATGAGGATACAAATAAATGGGATGGTTGGGTGGATGATGAACATGGGAAGGGGACTGAGACAGGGATGTCCTCTGTCACAGATCCTCTTTTCTTGTTTCCAAGATCCTTTTTATAGGGTAGTAGATGAGGGTTTAAGGGTAGAAGGGGACAAGGGGAGGATAGGGCAGGGATAGTAGGTTATGTAGATGACACTACGTTGTTAATAAAGACAGAGGAGAGTTTGAGATGGGTTAGAGGTTGGGTGGAGCTTTTGGTCAGGCAACAGGAAAGAGGGTTAATAGAAGTAAATCACACCTATTAGAGGTAGGTAGTTGGAGTGGGGAACGTTGGGTTTAAGGGAGGTTGGCAATGTGTAGAAGCTTTAAAAATCTGTGGGATAGTGTTTTGTAGTGATGGCAGGGTAGCAAGAGAAGAATCTGGGGAAGTGGTGGCTCGGCTTTGGAAGCGAATGAGGGCTGGGGAGTTGGGAAAATAACGCTGTTGCAAGGGTGGTGGTCATTAATGTTTTAATTTTTAGTAAATTGTGGTTTAGAGCGGTGGTTTATCCATTATTAGATGCTGATGTGAAAAGGCTACAAAAGGAGTGCTTAGGTTTATTTGGGGGAATGGAAGTCATTGGTTGAGTAGGGAGGTGGAGACAAGTGTTAAACATGGAGGGATGGGTTTGATTCCGTTGAGGAGAAGGTTGAAAAGTGTGTTTGTAAAGCAGGAATTTATGATGAAGGGGGAGCTGAGGGTAGAATGGTGGGTGCAGTAATGGGTGAGGTTAGGAAGTGGTAGGGGAGTAGGGAGCTTAGGGAGTGTGAGGCGGTGTTACGGGTACTCCTGGTGTTGAGGGACCCGGGAAGTGTGGGAGTAAGCAGATTGGATAGGGCAAGTGTGAGGGAGAAGATAGTATGGGGAGTGGAGGTGTATCCGTTGTATAATTGGAAGAGTATTTGGGGTTGGTTAAAAAGGTGAAGGTGAGGCCTAGGGTGAGAGAAACAGGTTACAGATTCTTAAATGGGATACTGGCGGCGAAAGCTCAGTTGTTGGAGATGGGAGTCACAGGGATGGGTCTTGCGATAGGTGTGGTGAATGGAAACGGCGTTTCATGTGGTATATTTTTGTGAGGAGGGGGCGCGTGAGGTTTGGATTGGGGTTATGGGATTGATTGGGGGAGGTTTTCAGTGTTAAAGGCACTTTGTTTGGACTTTGGGGTGTGTGGGGAGGAAGTGCATAGAGCTTTGGTTTATATAATATTAGAGTTCGTGTTTTTGTCATGGAGTATGAGGGGTTCAGATAGCGAGGTTTTAATTCATGCTTTGGCTGCAGGGATTTATAGAACAAAATGTAGGAATAGGAGGTTTATGGCAGGGTTTGGGTTTCTAAATTTCCGGCTGCATATAGGGTTTTGACAATGCAACAGTTGTTAGGAGTGGAGAGGGGGTGTTTAGGGCTTGTTCCAAGATAAGGGTTTTTGGTGTGGTTGCGGGGGAGGGGTTTGGCGGGTGAGGAGTTTTTGTTTTAAGGTGGGGGGTGTTGCAGTATGCGCGTGTGGGGAGGTGGGGGTGAGGGTTTAGTTTCAGGTTGTTTGAGGTGTGAGTGAGGTTGGTGGGGAGGTGTAGGGTAAGGGGTTTCGTGTATCGGGTGGGGTTGGTTTTGGTTTCGGTTGTTAAGTGCAGTCCTCTCATTGGGGTGTTTAAAAAAAAAATAGATGTATTGAATCTTATATATGTCAAGAGTGATGGGTATATGATTGTACCGCATGGGTAGCATGTTGCAAGGTTGGTTAATTGTGTTAGCATTAACATGAAGGTCACTGACCATATTAATTATTTCATAGGGTATAGACTGTAAACTGTGGTCTTGGGAGGTGATTATATTCATAATTTATAACAGAGTACAATTGTGGTAATTGTTTCGGTACTATCCAGTTTTAAGTTTTGCAGTATAACTGAGCCTTGTTAATGTAAATTTGGTATATGTGTTTTGATGTTCAATTCTTGTAGTCGAACTATGACTTCAAATGATTTATATGATATTTGTAATGTGTCCTTTTAGAGATGTACGAATTCTACTTGACAGGAGGAGGTTTGTTTCGAGATATTAAGTTTTTTAGTCAAATTGTTGCAAGTAGGTTGAATAAGAAATTGATGTTGTATTGTACTTGGGTACTTAGGATACCTCAATATTTTTCGTGTAAGGAAGTTAAGGTATGGTGTAACAATTACGTTGCATTGATATGGGTATCATGTTTTTGAGATTGTGTGCTGTTCTTTGTTTTGGTGTGATGTTGACACACGTGTATATGTATTTATATAGTTATTGATGATTGATCTGTATATAGGATGATAAATGTCCGGTAGGATTTGATATATTTTGCATAATAAGTATAGTTAGTCGGGAATAAGGAAAGAGGATAATCGTGCTTTGTACGTATTATTTTATGTAACTAGTTTGTTTAAGAATTTTTTCACGTATATGTTATGTACGTAATTTTAGTTTTGTTACCACTTGGTTGTTAGGAATGTGTAAATAT
This sequence comes from Cherax destructor, assembly GCA_009830355.1. NCBI lineage: Eukaryota > Metazoa > Arthropoda > Malacostraca > Decapoda > Parastacidae > Cherax > Cherax destructor. The sequence goes on from WNWK01002192.1 coordinate 21,905, forward strand.
ATTTGTATTATCTATTATCTCCTTGTGGGGAGTTCTGTAGGTTCTTTTGTAATAGTGTTTTCAGGAGATAACGTTAAAGCTTGAAAAAATTAGAGTTAAATGTAATGAAACATAAGAACAAAAAAAATTTATGTATAGAGGGGATAAGGAAATGTGTGGTTGAGTTTCAAGGGTGGGTTGGGTTGGCTGGGGTCAAAGTTTTTGACATCAGTCAGGGTGGCTGTCATGAGGAATGGGTACATGTTATTATGGGAATTCCTTTTTGGTAGATGGGATTAGGGGATGGGGAAATGTATAATGTTTTTGATTATTATATTTATCAAGTTAATGTGCTTATGATTATTAGCTTTGGTGTACCTTGGTCTTCGGATGCAAGTCTTTCTTACTGGGTCATGTATAGTTGTGAGTTATGTGTTGGTATATACGGTTGATGGTTGTATTTTGTGATAACCGTTTTGTAACAAAGTATCATTTTGTTTGTGTTTTGTATAATTTCTGTTTTAAATAAAATATAAAAAAAAATTATATTCAGTTCATTTAATTTATCTGTGCTATCTCCACTTTATTTATGACACTGCGTCATGAAATATTCTCAAAGAAACTCCAGCATCCGACACATTGCTGTGCTGAAATTTACTGCACTGAAAAATACTAGTGAGTAATATGTGTGTGTGGTGTGCTCAGCTAGACTCGACTTAGAATATGACTAACAAAACAAGTCCCTAGATAAATTTACTTCTGACCCACTGAGAGAAAATATAACAGCTTGCTTGAACAATAAGACGACCAGTCTGCCCAACAGTAAAATGCACAAAGCAGTCCTTGGCAGCTCAGCGTCAGGCAAGGAAGGAGACAATAAGTCCTCCATACAATGCAAAAACAAAAAAAAAATCCCTCCAAAATTACTGAAACTTATATCAACAACTTCCAAACCCCGATTATGAGTGCGTAGATATCAAACAGAACAAAGTAGGTCTGGAGTTAGACTCAGGACTTGAAGCATGGTGTCCTACGACACAACCTCTGTAAACATCAGAAATCCCTAGCTTTAAATACAGCTTTGCGAACATAGTTGCACAGAGTTATGGGATATATGTTCGTGCTCACCCTCGGAAACATACTCTACCTGACAGCAGAGTAAATGACACAAGCAGAGGAGAACAGCATTATCCCCGATAGAGCAGAGCAAAGAGTCATTGCCTCAAAGAGGTCCAGCCAGAGAGAGAGTGAAGTAAACACTGCAGATATGATTTCAGGCGTCCTCCGCTGGCTTACCACAAGTACCAGAAATCAAACAAGCAAACAGGTAGTTTGCAGCGCAGGTAGAAAATCAAAACCCTCCTTCTAGTGAGGACAAAGTAGTGTAGTTGTTCTATCCTTACTATATACGTAATCTATAGATATAAAACCACTGATATAAAGCATATTTTTTTTGCCTTAGCTATTAACGAAAATTACACTAGCAATATTATATTAGATACAACTGGAAACATATAAAATAACAATTGCATCATTTTTATGAAGACGCTACAGCAGTGACTATCAATTGGGTCCTGGTATTAGTGAATAAGTAGCATTCAGCATACGGGGTGAGGGGTATAAGGCACATAGCAACCACTGGCATACCGCTGCTGGGTATTAGTAATTATACAACGTCTGGCGTGTCGGTGCTTAATATTAACCACTAAAAACCAGCAGAGGTAGAATAGCAGACTCTATTCTACCTATGATTAACCAACTGCTGGCTTGCTGAATCTGGGTATTAGTGAGTGAACAACCACTGGAATATAGATGCTGGGTACATGTGATTAAGCAATTGTTTGCTTAAAGGTGATGGGTGTCTGTGATTCAAGAACCGCTGGTGTGTCAGTACTGTACAACAGCAGTGTTGTGTCAGTGCTGTACAACAGCAGTGTTGTGTCAGTGCTCTACAACAGCAGTGTTGTGTCAGTGCTCTACAACAGCAGTGTTGTGTCAGTGCTGTACAACAGCAGTGTTGTGTCAGTGCTGTACAACAGCAGTGTTGTGTCAGTGCTCTACAACAGCAGTGTTGTGTCAGTGCTGTACAACAGCAGTGTTGTGTCAGTGCTGTACAACAGCAGTATTGTGTCAGTGCTGTACAACAGCAGTGTTGTGTCAGTGCTCTACAACAGCAGTGTTGTGTCAGTGCTGTACAACAGCAGTGTTGTGTCAGTGTTGTACAACAGCAGTGTTGTGTCAGTGCTCTACAACAGCAGTGTTGTGTCAGTGCTGTACAACAGCAGTGTTGTGTCAGTGCTGTACAACAGCAGTGTTGTGTCAGTGCTGTACAACAGCAGTGTTGTGTCAGTGCTGTACAACAGCAGTGTTGTGTCAGTGCTGTACAACAGCAGCGTTGTGTCAGCGCTGTACAACAGCAGTGTTGTGTCAGTGCTGTACAACAGCAGTGTTGTGTCAGTGCTGTACAACAGCAGTGTTGTGTCAGTGCTGTACAAATGCAGTGTTGTGTCAGTGCTGTACAACAGCAGTGTTGTGTCAGTGCTGTACAACAGCAGTGTTGTGTCAGTGCTGTACAACAGCAGTGTTGTGTCAGTGCTGTATAACAACAGTGTTGTGTCAGTGCTGTATAACAGCAGTGTTGTGTCAGTGCTGTACAACAGCAACTGTTGTGTCAGTGCTGTACAACAGTAGTGTTGTGTCAGTGCTGTACAACAGCAGTGTTGTGTCAGTGCTGTACAACAGCAGTGTTGTGTCAGTGCTGTACAACAGCAGTGTTGTGTCAGTGCTGTACAACAGCAGTGTTGTGTCAGTGCTGTACAACAGCAGTGTTGTGTCAGTGCTGTACAACAGCAGTGTTGTGTCAGTGCTCTACAACAGCAGTGTTGTGTCAGTGCTGTACAACAGCAGTGTTGTGTCAGTGCTGTACAACAGCAGTGTTGTGTCAGTGCTGTACAACAGCAGTGTTGTGTCAGTGCTGTACAACAACAGTGTTGTGTCAGTCCTGTACAACAGCAGTGTTGTGTCAGTGCTGTACAACAGCAGTGTTGTGTCAGTGCTGTATAACAGCAGTGTTGTGTCAGTGCTGTAAACAGCAGTGTTGTGTCAGTGCTGTACAACAGCAACTGTTGTCAGTGCTGTACAACAGTAGTGTTGTGTCAGTGCTGTACAACAGCAGTGTTGTGTCAGTGCTGTACAACAGCAGTTTTGTGTCAGTGCTGTACAAGAGCAGTGTTGTGTCAGTGCTGTACAACAGCAGTGTTGTGTCAGTGCTGTACAACAGCAGTGTTGTGTCAGTGCTGTACAACAGCAGTGTTGTGTCAGTGCTGTACAACAGCAGTGTTGTGTCAGTGCTGTACAACAGCAGTGTTGTGTCAGTGCTCTACAACAGCAGTGTTGTGTCAGTGCTGTACAACAGCAGTGTTGTGTCAGTGCTCTACAACAGCAGTGTTGTGTCAGTGCTGTACAACAGCAGTGTTGTGTCAGTGCTGTACAACAGCAGTGTTGTGTTAGTGCTGTACAACAGCAGTGTTGTGTCAGTGCTGTACAACAGCAGTGTTGTGTCAGTGATGTACAACAGCAGTGTTGTGTCAGTGCTGTACAACAGCAGTGTTGTGCCAGTGCTGTACAACAGTAGTGTTGTGTCAGTGCTGTACAACAGTAGTGTTGTGTCAGTGCTGTACAACAGTAGTGTTGTGTCAGTGCTGTATAACAGCAGTGTTGTGTCAGTGCTGTACAACAGCAGCTGTTGTGTCAGTACTGTACAACAGTAGTGTTGTGTCAGTGCTGTACAACAGCAGTGTTGTGTCAGTGCTGTACAACAGCAGCTGTTGTGTCAGTACTGTACAACAGCAGTGTTGTGTCAGTGCTGTACAACAGCAGTGTTGTGTCAGTGCTGTACAACAGCAGTGTTGTGTCAGTACCGTACAACAGCAGTGTTGTGGCAGTGCTGTACAACAGCAGTGTTGTGTCAGTGCTGTACAACAGCAGTGTTGTGTCAGTGCTGTACAACAACAGTGTTTTGTCAGTGCTGTACAACAGCAGTGTTGTGTCAGTGCTGTACAACAGCAGTGTTGTGTCAGTGCTGTACAACAGCAGTGTTGTGTCAGTGCTGTACAACAGCAGTGTTGTGTCAGTGCTGTACAACAGCAGTGTTGTGTCAGTGCTGTATAACAGCAGTGTTGTGTCAGTGCTTGTACAACAGCAGTGTTGTGTCAGTGCTGTACAACAGCAGTGTTGTGTCAGTGCTGTATAACAGCAGTGTTGTGTCAGTGCTGTATAACAGCAGTGTTGTGTCAGTGCTGTACAACAGCAGTGTTGTGTCAGTGCTGTACAACAGCAGTGTTGTGTCAGTGCTGTACAACAGCAGTGTTGTGTCAGTGCTGTACAACAGCAGTGTTGTGTCAGTGCTGTACAACAGCAGTGTTGTGTCAGTGCTGTACAACAGCATGTTGTGTCAGTGTGTACAACACTTGGGTATCTTTATTGAGGAAACGTTTCAGCCACACAGTGGCTTCATCGGTCCATACAAAGGAGAATCGTGAAGAACAGGAGGAGTGTAGGTTGTCAGTCCCTCAATCTTGAGTCGATGTTGTCAGCCCATGAGGACTCCTTTGTAGGACTGTGAAACACTGTGTGGTCAACGTCTTCCAACAAGATACCCAGTGTTACATATGTGTCTAATTTCCCAACTGTCAGTTCTCTGACCATTCATTCACAACAGCAGTGTTGTGTCAGTGCTGTACAACAGCAGTTTGTGTCAGTGCTGTACAACGCAGTGTTGTGTCAGTGCTGTACAACAGCAGCTGTTGTGTCAGTGTTGTACAACAGCAGTGTTGTGTCAGTGCTGTACAACAGCAGTGATGGAAATCAGTGACTAAGCAATCTTTGCTTCTGCTTTTTATTATTATTAAAATTGCCTTTCAAAAGTGGTAAACAAACCAAAGTATAGTTATTACAGTTAATTAAGAACATAAGAAAGAGGGAACACTGGAACAGGTCTACTGGTCCACGCGAGGCACGTCCATTCTCCCACCGGCTTAAGCCAATGCCTTAACCTAGTCAGGTCAGTCACATTCACTTAAATGAGGAGCACGGCATCTGACCTAGTAGCACAAGCTAGTCAGGTCCAACTCACACCCACCCACACCCACTCATGTATATATCTAACCTATTTTTTAAAATTCTATGACGGTACTGGGGAGTTTGTTCCACTCCTCCACAACTTCCTGAATCTGAATTTTTCCAACTTAAAACCATTGCTGTTCAGTTCAATTATTATATTTTTTAAGAAATACTTAAACATACGTTATTGGTAACTTTATCGATCTTTCGTTCAAAGTAATTAGTATATTCATGCAAAATTAAAATGTTTTATAGATAACAGGTAATTTTTATTTACTTAGAAATGTGAAGTTGGCGAATCTTGTATTGCTTGATAACTGCCTAAAATTATATATTAGAAAAAAAAAGGTCACACTACCATTGGTAGAACAATTTAAAACATAATTTGAGGTGGAACTTTTAATGGCGCTTTGGTCTGCCCTGGATCATTATCAACGACAGATAAGAACATAAGAAAGAAGGAACACTGCAGCAGGCCTACTGGCCAATGCGAGGCAGGTCCAAGTCTCCAACGGCTTAAGCCAATGCGCCGACCCAGCCAGGTCAGGTTACATTCACTTAAGGAAGGAGCACTGCATCTGACCTAGTAGCACAAGCTAGTCAGGACCAACTCACACCCAACCTCACCCACTCATTTAATTATCTAGCCGTCCACCTGGTCAGGTCACTTCCACTAAAGGATTTAGTACAGCTACTGACCTGGTAGTACAAGCTAGTCAGGTCCAAACTCACACCCATCCACACCCACCCATGTATTTATCTAACCTATCTTTAAAACTACACAACGTCTTAGCATCTATGACGGTACTCTGGAGTTTGTTCCACTCATCCACAACTCTATTACCAAACCAATGCTTTCCTATATCCTTCCTGAATCTGAACTTTTCCAACTTGAAACCATTGCTGCGAGTCCTGTCTTGGCTGGATATTTTCAGCACGCTATTTACATCCCCTTTATTTATTCCTGTTTTCCATTTATATACCTCAATCATATCTCCCCTAATTCTACGCCTTTCTAGAGAGTGCAGATTCAGTGCCCTCAGTCTATCCTCATAGGGAAGATTTCTGAGGACTTCTATTATTTATACTTCTTGATATGAAGCCAAGGATTCTGTTAGCTTTATTGCGAACACTTATGCACTGTTGTCTTGGCTTCAGATTACTACTAACCAGAACTCCTAAATCCTTCTCACAATCACAAGTAATAAGATCTACATTATTCAGCTTATATGTGGCATGGTTATTGTCCTGCCCAACATTTAGAACTTTGCATTTGTTTACATTAAACTGCATCTGCCACTTCTCCGACCACTGCATCAGTCTATTCAAATCATCCTGGAGTGCTCTAATGTCCTCATTTGAATGAATTGGAAGGCCTATTTTGGTGTCATCAGCAAATTTACTTATGTTACTATTTATTCCCTCATCTATGTCGTTTATGTAAATTGTAAACAACAGGGGGCCCAAAACTGACCCCTGTGGAACACCGCTTGAGACGTGCCCCAATTCTGATTTCTCTCCATTTATGCAAACTCTCTGCCGCCTATTTGTCAACAATGCCTCTACCCAGGAAAAAAATTCTTCTCCTATTCCGTGTGCCAGAAGTTTCCTCAGTAGCCTCTGATGTGGAACTCTATCGAAAGCCTTACTGAAGTCCATATACACAATATCATATGCATTACCATGATCTACCTCCTCAAACACCTTAGTGAAAAAAGTTAGTAAATTCGTAAGACAGGAACGCCCCTTAGTAAAACCGTGTTGAGATTCATTAATCAATTTATGCTTTTCAAGATGGCTACGAATTGCCTCGGCAATTATTGATTCTGGTCGGAGCGAGACTCCATATAAAGTTCTCCAATTTGTGTTAGAATATAAATTTTAATGACTGTTCTGTAAAGGCTAATCTCGCATATATTTCGTTATTTAAGCTCTAATGTTCTATATACAAAATATGTGGGGGAAATATGATGAATGTATCCAACATTTAGCACACTGCGGCCTGCGGAGGAACTGACATAATATATGCATAATAAAAATGAATTAGGTCAAGTATTTTCGCTATTATTTTTCAGGAGAAATTTTTAGCTCTGTTTTATACACCTGGGCGTAGAATTAATGTTTACTGTTGTGCAGGAAACTGTATCTCATTCCACAGCCTATTGCGAAGAATTTATAGAAACACATCACACACACACACACACATATATATATATATATATATATATATATATATATATATATATATATATATATATATATATATATATATATATATATCGTGCCTAATAGGTAAAATGGTCAATTAGCAAGAACTCATCTAAAATTAAGTCCTTTCTAAAATTTTCTTTTAAACGTTTAAAGATATATTTTTTTATTTATGTTTATGAAAATGTTTTTAATTTTGAACCAAAAGAAACTTACAAAACTTACCTAACCTTATTATAACAAACGCAATTTAATTTAGCCTAACCCAACTAAATATATTTTAGATACTTTTACAATAATTTAATAATAAACAAACACAATGAAATATATCTTTTCGTTAGGTTCAGAATGATTTTTGCGAAATTATTGCATAAACAAATTTTCGCTTGTCTTATATGGCAAGATGAGCGTTGCTATTTTAGCCAAAATCGCAAGTTTTACCTAATCGGTACGACATATATATATATATATATATATATATATATATATATATATATATATATATATATACATATATATATATATATATATACATATATATATATATATATATATATATATATATATATACATATAAATATATATATACATATATATATATATATACATATATATATATATATATATATATATATATATATATATATATATACATATATATATATATATATGCATATATATATATATATATATACATATATATATATATATATACATATATATATATATATATATATATACATATAAATATATATATACATATATATATATATATATATATATATATACATATAAATATATATATATACATATATATATATATATATATATATACATATAAATATATATATATATATATATATATATATATATATATACATATAAATATATATATATATATATATATATATATATATATATATATATATATATATATACATATATATATATATATATATATATATATATATATACAATATATATATATATATATATATATATATATATATATATATATATATATATATATATATATATATATATATATATATATATATAGCCATAATGTTGAAGGATCAGTTATGGAAGGAAAAGAGGGAATATAAATGTGTAAATTCAAGGATTATGTGGATTAAAATAAGGGTCGGATGCGAAAAGTGGGTCATAATAAGCGTGTATGCACCTGGAGAAGAGAGGAGTGTAGAGGAGAGAGAGAGATTTTGGGAGATGTTAAGCGAATGTATAGGAACTTTTGAACCAAATGAGAGAGTAATTGTGGTAGGGGACCTAAATGCTAAAGTGGGAGAAACATGCAGAGAGGGTGTAGTAGGTAAGTTTGGGGTACCAGGTGTAAATGATAATGGGAGCCCTTTGATTGAACTTTGTATAGAAAGGGGTTTAGTTATAGGTAATACATATTTTAAGAAAAGAGGATAAATAAGTATACAAGATATGATATAGGGCGTAATGACAGTAGTTTGTTGGACTATGTATTGGTAGATAAAAGACTGTCGAGTAGACTTCAGGATGTACATGTTTATAGAGGGGCTACAGATATATCAGATCACTTTTTAGTTATAGCTACAGTGGGAGTAAAAGGTAGATGGGATACAAGGAAAATAGAATCAGTAAGTAAAATAGAAGTGAAGGTTTATAAACTAAAAGAGGAGGCAGTTAGGGTAAGATATAAACAACTATTGGAGGATAGATGGGCTAGTGAGAGTGTAGGCAATGGGGTCGAAAATGTATGGGGTAGATTTAAAAATGTAGTGTTAGAGTGTTCAGCAGACCTTTGTGGTTACAGGCGAGTGGGTGCGGGAGGGAAGAGGAGCGATTGGTGGAATGATGATGTAAAGAGAGTAGTAAGGGAGAAAAAGTTAGCATATGAGAGGTTTTTACAAAGTAGAAGTGATGCAAGGAGGGAAGAGTATATGGAGAGAAAAAGAGAGGTTAAAAGAGTGGTGAAGCAATGTAAAAGAGAGCAGATGAGAGATGGGTGAGATGTTATCAGCAAATTTTGTTGAAAATAAGAAAAAGTTTTGGAATGAGATTAATAAGTTGAGGAAGCCTAGAGAACAAATGGATTTGACAGTTAAAAATAGGAGAGGAGAGTTATTAAATGGAGAGTTAGAGGTATCGGGAAGATGGAGAGAATATTTTGAGGATTTGTTAAATGTTGATGAAGACAGGGAAGCTGTGATTTCGTGTGTAGGGCAAGGAGGAATAACATCTTGTAGGAGTGTGGAAGAGCCAGTTGTGGGTGTAGGGGAAGTTCGTGAGGCAGTGGGTAGAATGAAAGGGGTAAGGCAGCTGGAATTGATGGGATAAAGATAGAAATGTTAAAAGCAGGTGGGGATATAATTTTGGAGTGGTTGGTGCTATTATTTAATAAATGTATGTAAGAGGGTAATGTACCTAAGGATTGGCAGAGAGCGTGTATTGTTCCTTTGTATAAAGGCAAAGGGGACAAAAGAGAGTGCAAAAATTATAGGGGAATAAGTCTGTTGAGTGTACCTGGTAAAGTGTATGGTAGAGTTATTATTGAAATAATTAAGAGTAAAACAGAAAGCAGGATAGCAGATGAACAAGGGGGCTTTAGGAAAGGTAGGGGGTGTAGACCAAGTGTTTACAGTGAAACATATAGGTGAACAGTATTTGGATAAGGGTAAAGATGTTTTTGTGGCATTTATGGATTTGGAAAAGGCGTATGATAGGGTAGATAGGGGGGCAATATGGCAGATGTTGCAGGTGTATGGAATAGGAGGAAGGTTACTGAAAGCAGTGAAGAGTTTTTATGAGGATAGTGAGGCTCAGGTTAGAGTGTGTAGGAGGGAAGAGGACTATTTCCCAGTAAAAGTGGGCCTTAGACAAGGATGTGTGATGTCACCGTGGTTGTTCAATATATTTATAGATGGGGTTGTAAGAGAAGTGAATGCGAGGGTCTTGGCAAGAGGTGTTGGGCTAAAAGATAAAGAAGCAAATACAAAGTGGGAGTTGTCACAGTTGCTTTTTGCTGATGACACTGTGCTTTTGGGAGATTCTGAAGAGAAGCTGCAGAGGTTGGTGGATGAATTTGGTAGGGTGTGTAAAAGAAGAAAATTGAAAGTGAATATAGGAAAGAGTAAGGTGATGAGGATAACAAAAAGAATAGGTGATGAAAGATTGGATATCAGATTGGAGGGAGAGAGTATGGAGGAGGTGAATGTATTCAGATATTTGGGAGTGGACATGTCGGCAGATGGGTCTATGAAGGATGAGGTGAATCATAGAATTGATGAGGGGAAAAGGGTGAGTGGAGCACTTCGGAGTCTGTGGAGACAAAGAACCTTGTCCATGGAAGTAAAGAGGGGAATGTATGAGAGTATAGTTATACCAACGCTCTTATATGGGTGTGAAGTATGGGTGATGAATGTTGCAACGAGGAGAAGGCTGGAGGCAGTGGAGATGTCATGTCTGAGGTCAATGTGTGGTGTGAATATAAAGCAGAGAATTCGGAGTTTGGAAATTAGGAGGAGGTGCGGGATTACCAAAACAATTGTCCAGAGAGCTGAGGAGGGGTTGTTGAGGTGGTTTGGACATGTAGAGAGAATGGAACGAGACAGAGTGACTTCGAGAGTGTATAAATCTGTAGTGGAGGGAAGGCGGGGTAGGGGTCGGCCTAGGAAGGTTGGAGGAGGGGTAAAGGAAGTTTTGTGTGCGAGGGGCTTGGACTTCCAGCAAGCATGTGTGAGCGTATTTGATAGGAGTGAATGGAGGCATATGGTTTTAATACTTGACGTGCTGTTGGAGTGTGAGCAAAGTAACATTTATGAAGGGATTCAGGAAACCGGCAGGCCGGACTTGAGTTCTGGAGATGGGAAGTACAGTGCCGGCACTCTGAAGGAGGGTGTTAATGTTGCAGTTTTATAACTGTAGTGTAAAGCACCCTTCTGGCAAGACAGTGATGGAGAGAATGATGATGAAAGTTTTTCTTTTCGGGCCACCCTGCCTTGGTGGGAATCGGCCGATGTGTTAATAAAAATATATATATATATATATATATATATATATATATATATATATACATATATATATATATATATATATATATATATATATATATATATATATATATATATATACATATATATATATATATATACATATATACATATACATATATATATATACATATATACATATATATATATACATATATATATATATATACATATATATATATATATATATATATATATATACATATATATATATATATATATATATATATATATATATATATATATATATATATATATATATATATATATATATATGTGTGTGTGTGTGTGTGTCTGTGTGTCTGTGTGTGTGTCTGTGTATGCGGCGCAGAACATTGTGGAAAAAATAGTGAAATTCTAAGCTTATTCGTGACTGCTCACACTAATGTGCGTAGGCCGACCCCTACCCTGCCATCCCTCCACTACAGATTTATACACTCTCGAAATCATTCTATTTTGTTCCAGCCTCTCTACATGTCCGAACCACCTCAACAACCCCTCCTCAGCTCTCTGGATAATAGTTTTGGTAATCCCACACCTCCTAATTTCCAAACTCCGAATTCTCTGCATTATATTCACACCACACAATGACCTCAGACATGACATCTCCACTGCCTCCAGCCTTCTCCTCGTTGCAACATTTATCACCCATGCTTCACACCCATATAAGATTGTTGGTATAACTATAATCTCATACATTCCCCTATTTACTTCCATGGACAAAGTTCTTGGTCTCCACCGACTCCGAAGTGCACCACTCACCCTTTTCCCTTCATCAATTCTATGATTCACCTCATCCTTCATAGACACGTCCACACCCATATATCTGAATACATTCACCTCCTCCATACTCTCTCCCTCCAGTCTGATATCCAATCTTTCGTCACCTAATTTTTGTTTGTTATCCTCATCACTATATTCACTATATCCTCATCCTATATTCACTTTTAATTTCCTTCTTTTACATACCCTACCCAACTCATCCACCAACCTCTGCAACTTATCTTCAAAATCTCCCAAAAGCACAGTGTCATCAGCAAAGAGCAACTGTGACATTTCCCAATTTTTATTAGATTTTTTTATATTTTAACCCCACACCTCTCTCCAACACCCGCGCATTCACTTCTTTTACAACCCCATCTATAAATATATTGAACAACCACGGTGACATCACACATCCCTGTCTAAGGCCTACTTTTACTGGGAAATAATCTCCCTCTCGCCTACACACTCTAACGTGAGCCTCACTATACTTATAAAAACTCTTCACTGCTTTCAGTAACCTACCTCCTGTTCCATACACCTGCAACAGCTGCCACATTGCTCTTTCCCCTATCCACATTGTCATACGCCTTTTCCAAATCCATAAATACCACAAAAACCTCTTTACCCTTATCTAAATACTGTTCACCTATATGTTATACTGTAAACGCTTTGTCTACACACCCCTACCTTTCCTAAAGCCTCTTTTTTCTGCTGCTATCATACTCTCCGTCTTACTCCTAATTCTTTCAATAATAACTACCATACACTTTACCAGGTATGCTCAACAGATTTATTCCCTTATAATTTTGGCACTCTCTTTTGTCCCCTTTGCCTTTATACAAAGGAAGTATGCACGCTCTCTGCCAATCCATGGGTACCTTACCCTCTTCCATATATTTATTAAATAATAACACCAACCACTCCAAAATTATATCCCCACCTGCTTTTAACATATTTCTATATTTATCCCATCAATCCCAGCTGCCTTACCCCCTTTCATTCTTCCCACTGATTCACGAACTTCCCCCACACTCACAACTGGTTCTTCCTCACTCCTACAAGATGTTATTCCTCCTTGCCCTATACATGAAATCACAGCTTCACTATCTTCATCAACATTTAACAACTCCTCAAAATATTCCCTCCATCTTCACGATACCTCTAACTCTCCATTTAATAACTCTCCTCTCCAATTTTTAACTGTCAAAACAATTTGTTCCCTAGGCTTCCTCAACTTATTAATCTCACTCCAAAACTTTTTCTTATTTTCAACAAAATTTGTTGATAACATCTCACCCACTCTAATTGGCTCTCTCTTTACAAAGCTTCACCACTCTCTTAACCTCTCTTTTTCTCTCCATATACTCTTCCCTCCTTGCATCACTTCTACTTTGTAAAAACCTATCATATGATAACTTTTTCTCCCTTATTACTCTTTTTATATCATCATTCCACCAATCGCTCTTCTTCCCTCCCGCACCCACTATCCTGTAACCTCAAACTTCTGCTGAACACTCTAACACTATATTCTTAAACCTAACCCATACATCTTCGACCCCATTGCCTACACTCTCACTAGCCCATCTATCATCTAATAGTTATTTATATCTTACCCTAACTGCCTCCTCTTTTAATTTATAAACCTTCACCTCTCTCTTACTTGTAGCTTCTATTTTCCTTGTATCCCATCTACCTTTTACTCTCACTGTAGCTACAACTAAAAAAGTGATCTGATATATCTGTGACCCCTCTATAAACATGTACATCCTGAAGTCTACTCAACAGTCTTTTATCTACCAATACATAGTTCAACAAACTACTGTCAACAAACTAAATGTTTCTCCTACTTTAGCATTTAGGTCCCCTACCACAATTACTCTCTCACTTGGTTCCATAATCTCTCTCTCTCCTCTACACTCCTCTCTTCTCCAGGTGCATACACGCTTATTATGACCCACTTTTCGCATTCGACCCTTATTTTAATCCACATAATCCTTGAATTTACACATTTATATTCCCTCTTCTCCTTCCATAACTGATCCTTCAACATTAGTGCTACCCCTTCCTTAGCTCTAACTCTCTCAGATACTCCTGACTTAATCCCATTTATTTCTCCCCACTGAAACTCGCCTACCCCCTTCAGCTTTGTTTCGCTTAGGGCCAGGACATCCAACTTCTTTTCATTCATAACATCAGTAATCATCTCTTTCTTATCATCTGCACTACATCCACGCACATTCAAACATCCCAGTTTTATACAGGAGAATGGGTTACGAGCCCATTGCTCCCGGCATTTTAGTCGCCTTATACGACACGCATGGCTTACGGAGGAAGGATTCTTTTCCACTTCCCCATGGACAATAGAGGAAAAAAAAGAAGAACAAGAGCTATTAAGAAAAAGAAGAAAAACCTAGATGTGTGTATGTATATATATGCATGTGTATGCCAGTGTAGTGTGACCTAAAGTGTAAGTAGAAGTAGCTAGATATACCTGTTATCCAGCGTGTTTATGAGACAGAAAAAAGACACCAGCAATCCTACCATCATGTAAAACAGTTTCAGGTTTCTGTTTCACAGTCACCTGGCAGGACGGTAGTACCTCCCTGGGTGGTTGCTGTCTACCAACCAGAATTATTTTTACCAGAATTATTTTTGCGAAATTGTTGTATACACAAATTTTCACTTGCCTTAATCGGAAAGAAGAGCGTTGCTGTTTAACCAAAATCGCAAGTTTTACCTAATCCACACTATATATATATATATATATATATATATATATATATATATATATATATATATATATATATATATATATATATATGCTGATTAGTAAAACTGGATTTTAAATAAAACGTCACCTCCATATAACAAGTGAAAATTTGTGATGCAAATTTCGCCAAAATCATTCTGAACATAACGAAAATATATTTCATTGTGTTTGTTTATTATTAAATTAATGTTAACGTATCTAAAATATATTTAGTTGGGTAGCTAAATTAAATTGCTTGTTGTAATAAGGTTAGGTAGGTTTAGTTTCTCTTGGTACAAAATTATAAATTTTACATTAACATAAATGAAAATATATCTTTAAACTATAGAGAAAATTTTAGAAGACTAATTTTATGAGTTCTCTAATTGACCAGTTTTAAATAATCCACGACATATATATATATACAGTGGACCCTCGGTTTTCGTTGAAAATTCTTTCCAGAATGCTGTTTGAGTGCCATTACTGAACGAATTTGTTCCCTAGGACAAATGTAAATTAGATTAGTCCTTTCAGATCCCAAAATACACTTACAAAAGCTCTTACAAAACCACTTACATAATTGTTCGAATTTGAGGTGAACGATAATATATATATATATATATATATATACGATATATATATATATATATATATATATATATATATATATATATATATATATATATCCTAGGTAGTAGGTTGGTAGACAGCAACCGCCCAGGGAGGTACTACCGTCCTGCCAAGTGAGTGTAAAACGAAAGCCTGTAATTGCTTTACATGATGGTAGGATTCTGGTGTCTTTTTTTCTGTGTCATAAACATGCAAGATTTCAGGTACATCTTGCTACTTCTACTTACACTTATGTCACACTGTACATTCATGTACAAGCATATATATACACACCCATCTGGGTTTTCTTCTATTTTCTTACTAGTTCTTGTTCTTATTTCCTCTCATCTCCATGGGGAAGTGGAACTGAATTCTTCCTCCGTAAACCAAGCGTGTCGTAAGAGTCGACTAAAATGCCGGGAGCAAGGGGCTAGTATCCCCTTCTCCTGTATATATTACTAAATGTAAAAGGAGAAACTTTCGTTTTTCTTTTGGGCCACCCTGCCTCGGTGGGAAACAAGCCACGAGGGGTGTAAATATTTAGCTCAAGTACTTTCACACTTCTCGGTGCGTCATCAGGAGCTATACAATGTTGCAAGGCAGCAACTGAAGGATTGAGGGGAAGTTTTTTTCAGAGTAGCGCAGGGTAGGTTGACACCAGCCACAGTTTCTCTGACTGTGAGACTACGGTGTGTGTGCCAACCTACGACCCTTCCCGTCTTCTCCCTCACATGGGGCAGTAGACAGCCTCCGAGTTTTCAGCAGTCAAGAAATAAGAAATTGGAAGATACAATAGCCAGCCTCAAGCCTCTTCTTCTAGTAGCCTAGAACAGGTCATGTCACTTGCGAAAATACGTTTCATAGTGGAAATATACATATGGATTCCTATTAATTAGTGTAACCCCTTAATTGATAAAATAAAACAAATGAGTGTACTCTTTTGTTCGTTAAAGTGCCGTGGTCTGGGGTTCTTGAATGTTCCCAGGGTTACTCAGGCATATCTCTTCGTAATATTCTAAAATATTGTCTACAGTTTTCTCAGTATAGATTAATATGCCTTATTTAGATATCTTCTATACCTTTCCGATAATATTTATATGATCCAAATTTTTCTCCTTCGGATATCATTTAACCCCACTGTCTACGCTATCACTTAATCTTGTGTACCTGTCCACATATGCTACAGTAACAGCTAAACAGGTTATATAATGTGCCCCCCATTCACGTAAGACGTAGCATGAGTCTGGTGTGTAGACACTGGTCGAGTGTCACCAATCCTTCATGAAACCATCTGGTAAAGTGAACAATCCTGTGATTGTGTGTAGTATTTAAAGTTGTGTATAATAGGGATTTTAGAATGTTTCCAGGGGTACTCAGAAGTATATCTTCATATATTCCTAAAATATTGCTACCACCTAATTTTGTGTACCTGTTCACTTATGGTACAGTAACAGCTAGACACGTTATATAGTATGCCACCATTCCCGACATACTTAGCATGGGTTTGGTGCCTAGACACTGGTGGAGCGTCACCAATCCATCATGAAGCCACCTGGCATATTGGGAAATCCTGTTTTTTTGGTATAGCATTATTGTTTAAAATTGTGTACAATAGACTCTACTATATAGCTATCGAGCTTGTATAACCCATAATTTGAGTTATATACAGTGTTCCTCTCGTGTTTCAAAAGAGAAGATTCTTTTGTGTTACTTTCTATGACTGAACTGTTGCGTACAATAATCTGGGCATCAGCACACCCCCTGGTGGGTGATTTCTGGAACTGACGTGGTTGAAGATAGCATTCGACTAATGCTCTGTCCTGACTGAGTAATGTATGTTAGGTTATTCTTGTTTCTAGAGGTTTACCTGTTTTACCAATATATGAGAGAGGACACTGAGTACATGAGGCCTTGTAAACCACACCAACTTTGTTAGAGGTGTGTTTTTAATCAACTGTTTCACTGTCCCGGTGTTTTTGAAACCAAGGTTAATATTGATCTTTTTTTAATGCATCACGTAGGCAGACCAGGTTCTCATTATATGGTAAAACTAGTACATTTCTCCTGGCAATCACTTCCTTAGGTTCAGTCCTGTAGAAAGTTTTCCTTGCTGGCATTAGTGAATTCACGACCAATTTCCTAGGGTATCTCGGTTTTGTGGCTGTGATGAGCTTCGATGTCACAGCTCTGTTCACCAGAGTTCCTGTCCCCAACTTGCTTACGTACCTTTAAGAGGAACTAGAAAACTTCTCCCTGCCCTACCCCACGAACATATTAATTGAATTGATCAAACTGTGTGTTACTGATTGCAAGTTTGTGTTTAAAAGGAAATACAGTGCTCAAAAACAAGGCATGGTAATGGAAAATCCACTCAGCTTCTTACTCAGTAATATTCATGTGGAATTCTATTAGACTATAGTACTTAAAGACATTCTCCCAGATAAAGCTAGGTGGTTCAGATACGTAGATGATGTTCTTTGTCTATGGCCTAGAGACCATAACACGTGATGTATTAAAAAAGATCAATATAAACCTTGGTTTCAAAAACACTGGAACAGTGAAACAGAAGTTGATTAAAAACACACCTCTAACAAAGTTGGTGGGGTTTACAAGCTCCCATGCACCCAGTGTCCTCTCTTATATATTAGTCAACATAAATACTCAGTCAGGACAGGGCAAGAGTCGAACGCTATCTTTAACCACGTTAGTTCCAGTAATCACCCACTGGGGTGGGCTGATGCCTAGATTATTGTACCCAACAGTTCTGTCATAGAAAGAAACATAATAGAATCTTCTCTCCTGAAACACGAGAGGAACACTGTATAAAACTCAAATTATGGGTTATTCAATCTCGATAGCTATATAGTAGAGTCCATTATACACAAAATCACAGGATTGCTCATTATGAAAGGTGGCTTCATGATAGATTGGTGACGCTCTACCAATGTCTATGCACCAAACTCATTCTATGTTTATCGGGAATGGTGGCATACTATATAACCTGTTTAGCCGTTACTGAACCATAAGTAGACAGGTACAAAAAATTAGATGGCAGTTATTGGGGTTAAAAAATATCCGAGAAAATTTGGATCATAGAATTATTATTGGAAAGGCATAGAAGATACCCAAATAGGGCATATTAACCGATACTGAGAAGATCGATAGACAATATTTTAGGAATATATGAAGATATACTTCTAAATACCCCTAGAAACAATCCATTGTATCTTCTAACTTCTTATTCCTTGACAACTGAAAACTCAGAGGCCAACCCTACGACTGGGAGGGTCGTAGGGTTGGCACACATTCAGAGAGACTGTGGCTGGTGTCAACCTACGCTGCGCTACTCTCAGAAAAAACTTCCCCTCAGTCCTTCAGTTACTGAATTGCAACATTGCATAGCTTCTGATGACGCATTGAGAAGTGTGAAAGTACCTGAGCTAAAGACAATCCATCCCCCGTAGCTAGTCTTGCATATATATATGTCGTGCCGATTAGGTAAAACTGGTCAATTAGCAAGAACTCATCTAAAATTAAGTCCTTTCTAAAATTTTATTTTATACGTTTAAAGATATATTTTTTTCATTTATGTTAATGTAATAATTTATAATTTTGTACCAAGAGAAACTTTGAAAACCTACCTAACCTTATTACAACAAGTGCAATTTAATTTAGCCTAACCTAACTAAATATATTTTAGATACGTTAACATTAATTTAATAATAAACAAACACAATGAAATATATTTTTTCGTTAGGTTCAGAATGATTTTGGCGAAATTATTGCATACACAAATTTTCACTTGTCTTATATGGCAAGGTGAGCGTTGCTATTTAAGCCAAAATATATATATATATATATATATATATATATATATATATATATATATATATTGTGTGTGTGTGTGTGTGTGTGTGTGTATGTGTGTGTACTCACCTAGTTGTGGTTGCAGGGTCGAGACATAGCTCCTGGCCCTGCCTCTTTACTGGCGTTTCTGGGTCACTCCTTGCGTCATGAGCTTTATCATACCTCTTCTTAAAGCTATGTATGGAACCTGCCTCCACTACATCGCCTCCCAAACTATTCCACTTCCCGACCACTCTGTGATTCATCTGAGTCTTCAACTTCCAACTGTGTCCCCTTGTTGTTGTGTCCCATCTCTGGAACATTCTGTCTCTGTCCACCTTGACAATTCCTCTCAGAATTTTATATGTCGTTATCATGTCCCCCCTATATCTCCTGTCCTCCAGTGTTGTCAGGTCGATTTCCCTTAACCTCTCCTCATAGGACATACCCCTTAGCTCCAGGACTAGTCTTGTTGCAAACCTTTGCACTTTCTCTAGTGTCTTTACGTGCTTGACTAGGTGTGGGTTCCAAACAGGTGCTGCATACTCCAATATGGGCCTAACGTACACAGTGTACAGGGTCCTGAACGATTCCTTATTAAGATGTCGGAATGCTGTTCTTAGGTTTGCTAGGCGCCCGTATGCTGCAGCAGTTATTTGGTTGATGTGAGCCTCAGGAGATGTGCCTGGTGTTATACTCACTCCCAGATCTTTTTCCTTGAGTGAGGTTTGTAGTCTCTGGCCCCCTAGACTGTATTCCGTCTGCGGTCTTCTTTGCCCTTCCCCAATCTGCATGACTTTCCACTTTGTGGGGTTGAACTCCAGGAGCCAATTGCTGGACCAGGCTTGCAGCCTGTCCAAGTCCCTTTGTAGTTCTGCCTGGTCCTCGTCCGATTGAATTCTCCTCATCAACTTCACATCATCTGCAAACAGGGACACTTCGGAGTCTATTCCTTCCGTCATGTCGTTCACAAATACCAGAAACAGCACCGGTCCTAGGACTGACCCCTGTGGAACCCCACTCGTCACCGGCGCCCACTCTGACACCTCGCCACGTACCATGACTCGCTGCTGTCTTCCTGACAGGTATTCCCTGATCCATTGTAGTGCATTCTCTGTTATCCCTACCTGTTCCTCCAGCTTTTGCACTAATCTCTTCTGTGGAACTGTGTCAAACGCCTTCTTACAGTCCAAGAAGATGCAATCTACCCACCCCTCTCTCTCTTGTCTTACTGCTGTCACCCTGTCGTAGAACTCCAGTAGGTTTGTGACACAGGATTTCCCGTCTATGAAACCGTGCTGACCGTCGTTGATAAACTCATTCCTTTCTAGGTGTTAGTTACCATTTTGTCCTAGGCACATGTCGATTAGACACTAGGCCTGTTGTATGTATGTGTGTGTGTGTGTGTGTGTGTGTGTAACGAAACACTTCGAAATGTTTCGGCCCCGCCGGGAATTGAACCCGGGCCCTCCGTGCGTGAAGCAAGAGCGCTAGCCACCATGCCATCGGGGCGTGTGTGTGTGTGTGTGTTTGTGTGTGTGTATGTGTGTGTGTATGTGTGTGTGTGTGTGTGTGTGTGTGTTTGTTTACGCGAGCGAGCGCACACGTTCTTCAGGTCACCAGCGTCACTCACACCTCACTTCACACTGCCTATATATAATGTATGTTAGAAGTGATCAAGGTCTCAGGACCGAAACGTTTTTTAATGAATATGTCCTGGTGTTTGTTTACGTGTTTTTCTAAACCAACTCGTCGGTATTTATTACCAAGGTTTATACCAACCAACTCTAATACTGTTTGTAAAACTTTATATCTAAACGTTAATCTACAGTTGAGTGTTGAAATTCTATTGGTCAAGTGTTCATATTTCTTGATACTTTGACGTTTAGAGTTGTTATTGTGTTTTAATATTTTATTTTTTCTTATTATAGTAATATTTTCTATTGTAATTTATTCATTGTTGTATATATCATTTCTAATTTACATATTTGGAAGGTGCAACGAGTGCATAAAAAAGTACAAATATCCCGTCCTTAGGAAAGGGAAAGTAAGGACATTTCGGTCTGACTTGAATCACTGACAAGTTCCATGAAGTGAGAACCGAAGATAATGGGAGGGGGAAGAAGAAAGAGATAATGGTAGTGGAAGTCAAAAAAGAGGGATGCCAAGCCCATGATGACACTTTTCAGGTCGCTTGTTCTATCTAGGCTGGAATATTGCTGCACACTAACTGCACCTTTCAAGACAGGTGAAATTGCTGACCTAGAAAATGTACAGAGAACCTTCACCGCACACATAACTGCGATAAACCACCTCAATTACTGGGAACGCTTGAAGTTCCTAAACCTGTACTCCCTAGAATGCAGGCGGGAGAGATACATTATTATATACACTTGGAAAATCCTAGAGGAATTAGTACCAAACTTGCACACGAGAGTCACTCTCTACGAAAGCAAAAGACTCGGCAGACGATGCAACATCCCCCAATGAAGAGCAGGGGTGCCACTAGCACGTTGAGAGACAACACAATAAGTGTCAGGGGCCCAAGACTGTTCAACTGCCTCCCAGCGTACATAAGGGGGATTACCAATAGACCCCTGGCTGTCTTCAATCAGGTACTGGACAGGCACCTAAAGTCGGTACCTGACCAGCCGGGCTGTGGTTCGTACGTCGGACTACGTGCGGCCATCAGTAACAACCTGGTTGATCAGGCTCTTATCCACGATAAGGCCTGGTCACAGACCGGGCCGCGGGAGCGTTGACCCTCGGAACTCTCTCCAGGTAAACTCCAGGTCCAGTAGAGGTAGTTTTAGTGGATTGCATAGTGCCAAAAGGGGTACTAATAGTAAAGATAGCAGCAGCAGTGGTAATAATAGTAGTAGTAGTAGTAGTAGTAGTAGTAGTAGTAGTAGTAGTAGTAGTGATGACGTAACTCAGGTGTGACCGCTGTTACTAATTCTTTCACTAATATTTCACCATTACTTACACCTCCACTATACTGCTACTACCTCGTCACTACTACTGTTCCTG
This sequence comes from Cherax destructor, assembly GCA_009830355.1. Classification (NCBI taxonomy): domain Eukaryota; kingdom Metazoa; phylum Arthropoda; class Malacostraca; order Decapoda; family Parastacidae; genus Cherax; species Cherax destructor. Next base: position 44,252 of record WNWK01002192.1, read on the forward strand.
CTACCACTTCTGCTCCTACTTCCACTTCTGATACTATCTTTACTGCTACTACTTAATAACATCAAAATGGAGGAGCACGGCTGCAGGCCTAGCGGCCCTTACTAGGCAGGTCCTTCTCAACTCTATTCATTCCCACCCACATTTTAGTCCAATCTATTGTCAAAGTTATCCAGGAAAATAATTTCAATATATCATGATAGACAGGTGTCAATTAAACCCAACCCCCCCCGTCACTCGTATATCTGTCTAACTTATTTTTAAAGCGTCCCAAGGATTTTGCTGCTATTCCCTCCACCAACACCGCTACTACTTCCATCACTACTACTGTTATTAACTCTTCCTTCTTGCTCCCCTCCCTCTTGTAAATATTCTGACATTCTTTCTCATTTCAGTGTAACTAGTTCAGTAATCCAAGTCGGTTCTAAACATCATTATTTTTCCCTCTTATTAGTGTGTGATATTTGTGTATTATCCTTGCCACGATATTGTGACTTGTATTCATTATAGGCCCATGCATTTAAACATCTAATTCTTTCTAGTTTCTTTGATGATCTGTCTTCTTTCAAATCCCGCTGCTATTATTGCTTCCAGGAGATGTAAGAGCCAGTTTCTCTGTGACAGTCTTGCTGTACATATCCTCAGATTCAACACCTTAACCACGCTTTCTAGATCATGCCAGCCTCTTCAACAGTTCATGCGATGAATTAAATCTCAGTTAGATGATGCCTTCTTCACCCCTTCTTACCGACAACGTGCTCATTTTTTCTCTCTCCCATATGATCGATACTGCTCGCCTTAATTCGGAAAATCCCATTACTAAATTACAAAACAAACTTCACAGTCTTATCTCCGACTGCCCTTATTCAAATTATCCCTCACTGTGTCTCGTTTCACACTCTCAATATCAGCCTGAACTTCTCGGTTTTGGTATTTCCTTCGCCACTTCGCCCAGTCCTCTCACTGTCACTGATTTGATTAGCTCCATAAATCCATTCGTACGTCTCACTCTCGCAATACTCCTGACTTGTCCGATATTCGTGGTGCTGTCATTCCTTCAGGTGATAGCCTGTAATAATATTGGTAGAATTACCGACAATATGTTAGGTAAAAGGACACAAATGCAACTAATGTGACATTTTATTGTGGCAACGTTTCGCTCTCCAGGAGCTTTCTCAAGCCGTTACAAGCATTACATGGACACAGTGGGCTTATATATACTCTTAAAGTGAGGTGAAATACTAGTGGTGGTCGAAGTAGTAGTGATATAAGTAGTAGTAGTAGTAGTAGTAATACAATAAGGTAGAACAATCAATATGCACATGAGTAAAAGGTAATAAAACAAATACTTGGGTAGTATAACAATGGGTTAGACAAATATTTCTGCTGGAGGTTGAAATATAGAAGGCCTGTAGGAGTATTCCACATCTACGATGTGCTGAATTAGCAGGAGAGACTATGTGATGGTAGGGTTAACTGTTTTCAGGAGGATTCTTGCTAAGACTTCAGAGATGGTGAAGCTGCCTTTGTTTTGTTTAATTGTGTTAGAAACAGAGATAAGTGCTGATTCAAGGCATTTGCGTCTACGGAAATTAGTTTCTTTGATTACTAGTCGGGCGTCTTTGAATTTCATGAGATGATTGTTGGAATTTCGGTGTTGTACGCAGGCGTTGTTCAGGTATCGTTTCTGCATGCATTAATGTGTTCATTGATGCGTGTTTCGAGGTTTCTTGCTGTTTCTCCTACATAAATTCTGTCGCAGCCTCCACAGGGTATAGTGTAGACCCCTGCGTTGACTGGTTCATGGTGCTTGGATTTAGTCCTGGTTAGATCCTTAATAGAAGTGCTGGAAGCGATGGCGACTCTAGTGTTAGCTTGTGCAAATACTTTAGAAATGTTGGATGCAACCTGGCTGTTGGGAAGAATTATAACTTCTCAACCGCATCCGAAATCTCTCCATCCGAAACAAGAAACTAAGCAGTTTGGACGTGACTTCCCTCTTCACTAAAGTACCTACCACACAAGCCATCGATGTTCTACGACGTAAAGTCAATCAGGACCTTAACTTTCCTCTACCTCCCGGAGATTTTGTTGACCTTATTGAACTCTGTGTTAATTTCAACTGTTTTTCTTTCAATAACAGGCTCTACAAACAAACATACGGCATGGGTATGGGGTCCCCTATCAGTGCCGTCTTAGCTAACTTGTACATGGAACACCTAGAGGCTGAACACTTCGCCAACATCATCCCTCAAGCGTCACTTGGTTACGTTACGTAGACGACGTCCTCGTAATAACTCCCAAACGTTTTGATGTACGGAATCTTCAGGCAAGGCTCAACGCAGTTGAACCGGCGATCCAGTTTACACTAGAAGAAGAGTCCAATAACAAGCTACCCTTTCTAGACGTCCTCATCCACAAAGTAGATAACAACCTAAGATTTCAAGTTTACCGGAAACCTACAAATAAAAATGATCTCACACACTTCTATTCCAGTCAAGATACTAAGACCAAAAGAGGCATCATCATCGGATTCTTCCTAAGAGCTTACCGAATTTGTAGTCCTGAGTTTCTTGACGAGGAATGTACATACATTCACCAAACCTTCACTGAGATACATTTTCCTTCCTTTTTCATCAAAGATTGCAAGAAAAGAGCTCTTCAGATCATTAATTCTCCACGCATCAACACCACTCCAAACAAAGTTATAATTCTTCCCAACAGCCAGGTTGCATCCAACATTTCTAAAGTATTTGCACAAGCTAACACTAGAATCGCCATCGCTTCCAGTACTTCTATTAAGGATCTAACCAGGACTAAATCCAAGCACCATGAACCAGTCAACGCAGGGGTCTACACTATACCCTGTGGAGGCTGCGACAGAATTTATGTAGGAGAAACAGCAAGAAACCTCGAAACACGCATCAATGAACACATTAATGCATGTAGAAACGATAACCTGAACAACGCCTGCGTACAACACCGAAATTCCAACAATCATCTCATGAAATTCAAAGACGCCCGACTAGTAATCAAAGAAACTAATTTCCGTAGACGCAAATGCCTTGAATCAGCACTTATCTCTGTTTCTAACACAATTAAACAAAACAAAGGCAGCTTCACCATCTCTGAAGTCTTAGCAAGAATCCTCCTGAAAACATAGTCTCTCCTGCTAATTCAGCACATCGTAGATGTGGAATACTCCTACAGGCCTTCTATATTTCAACCTCCAGCAGAAATATTTGTCTAACCCATTGTTATACTACCCAAGTATTTGTTTTATTACCTTTTACTCATGTGCATATTGATTGTTCTACCTTATTGTATTACTACTACTACTACTACTACTTATATCACTACTACTTCGACCACCACTAGTATTTCACCTCACGTTAAGAGTATATATAAGCCCACTGTGTCCATGTAATGCTTGTAACGGCTTGAGAAAGCTCCTGGAGAGCGAAACGTTGCCACAATAAAATGTCACATTAGTTGCATTTGTGTCCTTTTACCTAGGTGATAGCCTGTTTTCTGAGAATTCCCACGTTTCTCGTCGGTATTAAGTTGCCCTTAATTCTCTTAATTAATTCTTCATCAAGACTTCGGTACTGAACATCTGTTTCTATGCTCAGGAACTCATTATCTCATCTTCTCCCTCTCCAATCCTCTGTGTTATATTGATAGTCACTGGTTGGCGAAACATCTATATAATAAATATACCCAGATGTATATGTGTCTAATTCATCGTCTATTATTCGGTCTATTTTTTGGTCATCAGTGAATTTACTCATGTCACTTGTAATTCCTTCGCGAAGACATTAATTTAAATTCTGAATAACAATAAGGATAAAACTAATCCTTGAGGAACACCACTATACTGGTCACCATTTATGTAAATCCGTCGCATTCTGTTGGTCAGCCATTCCTCAGTCCGTGTTAGAATGTGGAAAAACACCTGCAGGTACAGTTTGCCACGAGGGGCTTCTTCAGTGCTAATATAGATATATATAACAGCGAGTTTATATAGTGGCAGGAGTCAGGTGGGAAGCTGTGAGAGGTGGAGGAGGAGGGGTGGTGGCGGCGGCGGCGGTAGCAGCAGCAGCAGCAGCAGGAGGAGCCACTGCCGCCGTAGAAATACACCAGTGGTGAGATGTGTTGGGTTTGAGAAGAACCTGGGAGCATCATGGGCAATATTACGTTGATCAGCAATTTGGTTATAGTGTAACTTCCGGATATTTTATGGTTCATGTTACTGACGGCAATTAGGACGAGTGCCGACCAAGTGTTTACAGTGAAACATATAAATGAACAATATTTAGATAAAGAAAAGGAAGTTTTCTCTGCGTTGTTGGATTTAGAAAAGCCGTACGATAGGGTGGATAAGGGAGCAATGTGGCAGATGTTGCAAGTGTAGGGAATAGGTGGTAGGTTATTGGAAGAAGTTAACAGTTTTTACGAGGATAGTGAGACAGGGATGCGTGTTGTCACCAAAGTTGTTTAAAATATTTATAGATAGGGGTTGTAAAAAAAGTAAATCCTAGAGGGTTGGGGAGATGTGTTTACCTGGAGTCTACCTGGAGAGAATTCCAGGGGTCAACGCCCCCGCGGCCCGGTCTGTGACCAGGCCTCCTGTTGGACCAGAGCCTGCTCAACCAGGCTGTTACTGCTGGTCGCACGCAGTCCAACGTACGAACCACAGCCCGGCTGATCAGGTACCGACTTTAGGTGCCTGTCCAGTGCCTGCTTGAAGACAGCCAGGGGCTTGTTGGTAATACCCCTGATGTATGCTGGGAGGCAGTTGAACAATCTTGGCCCCCTGACACTTATTGTGTTGTCCCTCAACGTGCTAGTGGCACCCTGCTCTTCATTGGGGGATGTTACATCGCCTGCCGACTTGCTGTAGGAGTGATTTCTGTGTGCAAGTTTGGTACTAAGCCCTCGAGAATTTTCCATGTGTATATAATAATGTATCTCTCCCGCCTGCGTTCTAGAGAGTACAGGTTTAGGAACTTCAAGGTTCCAGTAGTTGAGGTGGTTTATCGCATTATGCGTGCGGTGAAGGTTCTCTGCACATTTTCAAGGTCAGCAATTTCACTCGCCTTGAAAGGTGCAGTTAGTGTGCAGCAATAATCCAGTACAAAGTGGGAGTTATAGTTGCTTTTTACCTATGACACTGCTTTTGAGAGATTCTGAAGAGAAGTTGCAGTCGTTGGTGGACGAATTTGGGAGGGTATTTAAAAAAAGATAGGAAAGAGCAAGGTGTTGAGGGTAACAAAATATTTAGGAAATGCAAAACTGGATGTCAGATTGAGAGGAGGGAGTATGGAGGAAGTGAATGTGTTCAGATTTTTGGGAGTGACATGTCAGCGGATGGGCCTATGAAAGATGAAGTGGGTGGTGTATTGAGGAATCTGTGGAGTCAACATTATCCACCGAGGAAAAAGGGAGAATGTATGAGAGCATAATGCCCTCATCACTATTATAAGGGTGTGATGCCTGGTTTGTGAATGTTACAGCGAGGAGGCTGGAGGCAGTGGGGTTGTGTCTGAGGGCAATTTGTGGTGTAAATATTATGCAGAAGATTCGTAGCTTGGAGATTAGGAGGTGCAGGGTTACTAAAAGTATTATACAAAGGGCTGAGGAAGGGTTGTTGAGGTGGTTTGAACATTTAGAAAAAAAAATGACTGCTTGGAGGGTTTATAAATCTATAGTGGAGAGAAATGGGGTAGGCGATGCCCTAGGAGGATGATCCCTACCTCTAGGAGGTGGGGGGTAAAGGAGATTTTGCATGTGAAGGGCTTTTTGCACTCAGCACGCGTGTTAGATAGGAGTGGGATGACGAGGCAAATGGTTTTCAGGACCTGAAGTAATGTTGGAGTGTGAGCAAGTAAACATTTATGAAGGGATTCAGCTAAACCAGTTAGTCGGACTTGAGTCCTGGAGGTGGGAAGTACAGTGTCTGGACTCTGAAGGAGGGTGGGAATTATGTGCAGCTTGGAGGGGCATCTAAACTGAAGTATCAATGAGTCTCTGGCAAAAAGTGATAGACTGAGTAATGGTAAAAGTGTTTTTGTAGCGTCAGTCTACCCACTTTACCATAAATCTATTTAATTCAAAAACCTTATTCGGGACATATGTAAACCTATCCGAGCTCATTAAATTTACATAAAATCTAAACTTTTAAGATTATTTCTCTCGTAGGAATTTATTCAGATGACACCAAGAGAAATATCTACGTTAAAACCATCCAGAAAATAAATAACTTGAACACATAATTATGTAGAATACATCTTAGTCATCAAAGCTTCAATATAATTATTCTACATAGTGTTTCCGCAGATGGCAAACTTAATATTAACTAACTTAAATAAACCTAAAATTACATGTACTCATATTTAAAACCAAAATATTATCGTCCATCATCACGACTTTAATTAGAAACTATTAATTATCTCTCCATAAACAAACACTTTGACATCTTCCTTCATTATCAGTAAGTGCTTTATCAGAATACGTGGCAGCCACCCTAATAAACTAATTTGTTTTTGCATATTAAATCAATGTCACCTAAATTTTAATATGACAAGAACGTCTCCTGAAAATAATTATATATATTTATTTTAGTTAAGGTACGAATATTATTCTGATTTTTTCGTAAACAAAATAAATGTAAGATCAAAATGTTATGTCCCTATTAGTACTGTTTCAACTAAGTACAATTAGAAAATACATATAATTCATTTATATTTTTTTATTAAATTATTTATCAATTAATAACATCTAGAGGTCATTAATCTGAATTAAAAATATTATATCGATCACTACTGTTAATAAATGACTCGATAAATCGTAATGACACGATTGTAAACAACTCACCAGATAGACACCTTGACCCCATAGCAACCTGGCAAGCCAGTGCGCTAACCACTGTTATGGGTCAATGGATAAAGCATTGCCAGGCTAATTTAACGACTTGTTTGCCATAGGGTCAAGATCTCTTATGTTAATAGCTACTTTCAAAGCATGAATTTTTTCATATAATGGATGGTTTTACTGTCTTGATTACAATAATAGTAATACATTTTAATACAGGATTTAATATTACTTTAACTTCTATTGCTAGTTTACCTACCTGTCCTCTCGCTGCTTTGAGTGAGGAGGTCAGGTAAGTATAAGTCAGTTATTACCACTCCGACCTCCACTTTACTTGGACTTTACTTTCGTTCAATTAATTTACACTCCTGTTATCCACCTTTACTAATGTCTGCTCACTTCTCAGATTAATGTGTCATATCATCAGAGATCCTCATATCAGAAAATTTTCCTTCCTTTGTGATTAATGTACCAGCCTCTCCAGCTGGTGTTGACCATCAGTCCTGGTCTGCTGGTGTTGACCATCAGTCCTGGTCTGCTGGTGTTGACCATCAGTCCTGGTCTGCTGGTGTTGACCATCAGTCCTGGTCTGCTGGTGTTGACCATCAGTCCTGGTCTGCTGGTGTTGACCATCAGTCCTGGTCTGCTGGTGTTGACCATCAGTCCTGGTCTGCTGGTGTTGACCATCAGTCCTGGTCTGCTGGTGTTGACCATCAGTCCTGGTCTGCTGGTGTTGACCATCAGTCCTGGTCTGCTGGTGTTGACCATCAGTCCTGGTCTGCTGGTGTTGACCATCAGTCCTGGTCTGCTGGTGTTGACCATCAGTCCTGGTCTGCTGGTGTTGACCATCAGTCCTGGTCTGCTGGTGTTGACCATCAGTCCTGGTCTGCTGGTGTTGACCATCAGTCCTGGTCTGCTGGTCTTTGGTTGTACCTCCAGATGCCACTATATTTCTTTCTAATATGACCGTTTATTTTGCTATCTAAATTCTTCTTCAATGGGTATTGATATTTTCACAAATAACCCCCACATAGGAGAAGGGCCCATTTTCAAAGTCACACATTGATCTTTCAGGGGGTTTTCTAAATAAAACCAGAAAGGCTTTCTACTCCCTGGCATCTCCCTAGATATTGTAGTCTCATTTTTGCTCTAGATTTGCCATATAAACTTTTTCCTTTCTATTCTAGTCTGGAATAGAAATGCTAGACGAAGTGTTAGAAGAAATATATTGTCCGAAAATATTCTGTCATAGCTGCTTATTAAGCACTAAATAACTTCCATATTTATAATAGTAGTAGTAAGAACATCACCAATAGCAGAAATAGTGTAAGTAATTGTAGTAGTAGTAATAGTAGTAATAGTATTTGTATTAAAAGTAGTAGCAATAGTAGAAGCAGCAGTAGTAGTAGTAGTCGTAGGAGCAATAATAGCAAAAAATAATAAAAAATAAAATAGAAAACTAAAAATAACAATATTGAAAGTCGTAATAGAATTTGTTGAATTACATTTCTAGGTGATGGAGAAGCAAGTAACTCCACCCTCTAACAAGGATTTTCACACACACACACACACACACACACACACACACACACACATACACACACAACAGGCCTAGTGTCTAATCGACATGTGCCTAGGACAAAATGGTAACTAACACACACACACACACACACATGAGAATGACATAGCAGGGAAAGCCAAATCGGACCCGAAACTGTTGTACAGCCACGTCAGGAGAAGAACAACAGTCAAGGACCAGGTGATCAGGCTAAGGAAGGAAGGAGGAGAGATCACAAGAAATGACCGCGAAGTGTGTGAGGAACTCAACAGGAGATTCAAAGAAGTGTTCACCGAGGAGACAGAAGGGACTTCAGAAAGACAGAGAGCAGGGGTACACCACCAAGTGTTGGACACAATACATGCAACCGAGGAAGAAGTGAAGAGGCTGCTGAGTGAGCTAGATACCTCAAAGGCGACGGGGCCGGATCACATCTCTCCATGGGTCCTGAGAGAGGGAGCTGAGGCGCTTTGTGTACCCCTAAAAACAATATTCAACACATCTATCGAATCAGGGAGACTACCTGAGGTATGGAAGACAACAAATGTAGTCCCAATCTTTAAAAAAGGAGACTGACATGAAGCACTTAACTACAGACCAGTGTCACTGACATGTATAGTATGCAAAGTCATGGAGAAGATTATCAGAAGAGTGGTGGAACACCTAGAAAGGAATGAGCTTATCAACGGCAGTCAACATGGTTTCAGGGACGGGAAATCCTGTGTCAAAAACCTACAGGAGTTCTATGACAGGGTGACAGCAGTAAGACAAGAAAGAGAGAGGGGTGGGTGGATTGCATTTTCATAGACTGTAAGAAGGCGTTTGACACGGTTCCACACAAGAGATTAGTGCAAAAGCTGGAGGACCAGGCAGGGATAACAGGGAAGGCACTCCAATGGATTAGGGAATGCCTGTCAGGAAGACAACAGCGAGTCATGGTTGTTCGTGGTGAGGAGTCAGAGTGGGCGTCTGTGACGAGTGGGGTTCCACAGGGGTCAGTCATAAGACCGGTGCTGTTTCTGGTATTTGTGAATGACATGACAAAAGGAATAACCTCCGAAGTGTCCCTGTTCGCAGATGATGTGAAGTTGATGAGAAGGATTCAATAGGACGAGGACCAGCCAGAACCTCAAAGGGATCTGGACAGGCTGCAGGACTGGTCCAGGAATTGGCTCCTGGAGTTCAACCCCACCAAGTGCAAAGTCATGAAGATTGGGGAAGGGCAAAGAAGACCACAGACAGAGTACAGTCTAGGGGGCCAGAGACTACAAACATCACCCAAGGAAAAAGATCTTGGGGTGAGTATAACACCAGGCACATCTCTTGAGGCGCACATCAACCAAATAACTGCTGCAGCATACGGGCGCCTAGCAAACCTAAGAACAGCATTTCGACATCTTAATAAGGAATCGTTCAGAACCCTGTACACTGTACGTTAGGCCCATACTGGAGTACGCAGCACCAGTTTGGAACCCACACCTAGCCAAGCACATAAAGAAACTAGAGAAAGTGCAAAGGTTTGAAACACGACTAGTCCCGGAGCTAAGGGGCATGTCCTACGAGGAGAGGTTAAGGAAATCGATCTGACGACATTGGAGGACAGGAGAGTAAGGGAGGACATGATAACGACATATAAAATACTGAGAGGAATTGACAAGGTGGACAGACAGAATGTTCCAGAGATGTGACACAGCAACAAGGGGCACAGCTGGAAGTTGAAGACTCAGATGAATCACAGGGATGTTAGGAAGTATTTCTTCAGTCACAGAGTGGTCAGGAAGTGGAATAGTTTGGGAGGCGATGTAGTGGAGGCAGGATCCATTCATAGCTTTAAGAAGAGGTATGATAAGGCTCATGGCGAAGGGAGAGAGACCCAGTAGCGGCCAGTGAAGAGGCGGGGCCAGGAGCTATGATTCGATCCCTGCAACCACAACTAGGTGAGTACAACTAGGTGAGTACACACACACACACACACACACACACACTGAAAAACCTGAAACAGCTTAAATAGAAAAATGACAGTTCAGACATGACATTAGGAACTTCCACATCAGTCACAGACAAGGGGACTGTAGGAGCAAAGAAGTTATTCTGTATGCAAAGGCCCTATCAGACCCACGTGGGGTCCAGGCAAAGGCGAGAGGTCTGAAGACAATGAAGTAGCTATGCTATATGCAGAGACTAACCTGCAATGGCCAGGAACACATGAGCAGGAAAGACAGACCACGGAGCATGGGGCTTCAACCAGGGAAGGGATTGAAGGCAGGAACGCTTCAGTGGAAGGAACTAACACACCTCAGAGGATGCAAAGGGAGATACAGTGGGTGGACGAAAGGGAGAGGTCAATGTTTGTCTATGGGGTCCAGGAAGTCGAAGGGAAAACCTATGATAAAAGAAAACAGGAGGAGAAAAAGTGATTGAAGGTATCGTGAAAGCAATAGGTGAAGGCGACATGACCCAGGTGACAAATTTTCAGAGAATTGGGTGGTTTGCAAGGGGAAGAGAACGGCTTCTCAAAGTAATTTTCAAGGCAGAATCAGCTCGAACCCTGATCCTGCAGGAGAAAGCTCGACTGAGGGACAAACCGGAGTACCGGAGAGTGTACCTCGATCGAGACAGAACACAAGAGGAAAGGATGATACTGAAAGAGAGGGTACAAAGACGAAAGGAGGAATGAGAGGAAATGACAAATTCGAGCAGAAGAACCCAGACCCAGGTGGAAGGGCAAACACACCCTCCAGAAACACCCACAGAAGGACTCCAACCACGACAACCCCAAGGCAACTGAACAATCTAAATCAACACCCACACACATTCCCTCTGTCCCCACCCCCCACATCACAAACCCCATCCCAACCGCAACCCTCCATAGGCCCCCACCAGGGCTCCCGCTCCCCAAACCCCAATATTCTCCCAGGACCACAGTTTTAGAAAAGAAGTTGAAGGTTTGGTACACGAACGCAAATGGAATAAGGTATAAATATGAGGAGTGGAATGAAAGAATCTATGAGAAGTTCCTCCACAGACCTGCAGGAGGCCAAGAGAGGAATATGAAGAGAGCAACAGAGCAATGGTGAACACACTATCGGAGGTGGCAAGAAGAGCTCACTCGAACAGAGCAAAGTTACTGGTTATGGGCGATTTGAACCAAAGGGAGATCGATTGGGAAAACCTTGAGCCACATGGGGGTCCCGAAACATGGAGAGCCAAAATGATGGATGTGGTACTGGAAAACCTCATGCATCAACATGTCAGGGACTCTACCAGAGAGAGAGAGGGGAGAATGAACCACCAAGACTGGACCTCGTGTTCACCCTGAGCAGTTCAGACATTGAGGACATCAAATATGAGAGGCCCCTGGAAGCTAGTGACCACGTGGTTCTGAGCTTTGAGTACATAGTAGAGTTAAATAACAAAAAGGCACAATACCGTGACTGGAACAAAACACACACAACCCGCACATATAAAAGAGAGGAGCTTACGACGACGTTTCGGCCCGACTTGGACCATTTACAAAGTCACACTAACACACAGAGACAGAGGAAGGGTATTTATAGGCAGGCAGACAGGGGAGGGTACAAGAGAGTGGGGTAATGATGGAGTAAGTAGTGGAAGTAGTAGTAGTAGTAATAGTAGTAGAGGAGACAGTCATATGGGAAGGAGCACTGCAATGAGGCTAGCGGCCCGCAAGGGTGGGACGAGAGGAAGAAAGGCGAATAAAATGAAGGACAAATACAAGGCAAAAGAGAAGAAAGAAAGGAAAACCCATAGGAAAAAAAGGAGAAGGGGAAGAGAAGAAAGGAAGGAATCAGGTTAAGTCACGGGTGTTCTGAAGTTTAGAGCATTTAACAATGTAATGAGAGAGGAAAGCATCAACAGAGACAAAGCCAGGGCTAAGATTCATACAGGGAAAGTTGTGTATAAGGGAGGATTCAACCAGGCGGCGACTATGAAAGTTGGACGTAGGGTAGACAGTTTTAGCAGAAGACCAATCAATAGGATGACTGTGATCTCTGACATGACAGAAAAGAGCATTATTAGTGTCGGCAAGCCTAACACTATTTTTGTGCTCCTTGAGTCTGTCAGAAAGAGATCGGCCAGTTTCTCCGAAGTACTGAAGAGGACAGGAGGAGCAAGAAATAGAGTAGACACCAGGAGAATCTGTGGAGGGAGGGGAAGTATGAACTAGATTAGTGCGAAGAGTGTTAGTCTGACGAAAGGTAAGTTTGATGTCTAAGGAACGAAGAGAGTTGCTGAGATTAGAGAGACCAGAGATGTATGGAAGGCAGAGGACTGTAGAGTTTACAGGAGTAGAGGGTTTAGGAGAGAAGAAAGTCCGTTTAGCACGAGAGAAAGCAGAGTCTATGAAATGGGAAGGGTAGCCCAGGCGGGAAAATGAATTATGAAGAGTGGAAATTTCTGCTTCAAGAAACTGAGGATCACAGATGCGGAGAGCACGGAGAAAGAGGGAGATAAGAACACTCTTCTTGACAGAGGAGGCATGATAAGAGAAGTAATGAATGTACATGCCACTGTGCATAGGCTTGCGGTACACGGAGAAGGCAAAACCTGTAACTGAGCGGTGGACATGAACGTCAAGGAAAGGAAGCAAAGAATTAGATTCCCAATCAGCTTTAAACTTAATGGAAGGGGCAAGATTATTAAGAGCATCAAGAAAAGGTTGGAAGAGACTTAAGTCATGAGGCCAAAGAGCAAAGATGCCATCTACATAGCGGAGCCAGAGTGGTTGAATCCTCCCTTATACACAACTTTCCCTGTATGAATCTTAGCCCTGGCTTTGTCTCTGTTGATGCTTTCCTCTCTCATTACATTGTTAAATGCTCTAAACTTCAGAACACCCGTGACTTAACCTGATTCCTTCCCTTTCTTCTCTTCCCCTTCTCCTTTTCTCCTATGGGTTTTCCTTTCTTTCTTCTCTTTGCCTTGTATTTGTCCTTCATTTTATTCGCCTTTCTTCCCTCTCGTCCCACCCTTGCGGGCCGCTAGCCTCATTGCAGTGCTCCTTCCCATATGACTGTCTCCTCTACTACTATTACTACTACTTCCACTACTTAATCCATCATTACCCCACTCTCTTGTACCCTCCCCTGTCTGCCTGCCTATATATACCCTTCCTCTCTGTCTCTGTGTGTTAGTGTGACTTTGTAAATGGTCCAAGTCGGGCCGAAACGTCGTCGTTTATATGTGCGGGTTGTGTGTGTATAGTAGAGTTACAAGTGGTAAGGGTAACAGGAGTTGAATGGGAAAAGCCGAACTATAAAAGGGAAGACTACACTGGTATGAGGAACTTCCTGCAGGAGGTTCAGTGGGACAGAAAAATGGTAGGAAAGTCAGTAAACGAAACGATGTAATACGTAACAACAAAATGCAAGGAGGCAGAGGAAAGATTTCTTCCCAAGGGCAACAGAAATAATAGGAAGACCAGAACGAGCCCTTGGTTTACCCGAAGGTGTAGGGAGGCAAAGACTAAGTGTACTAGAGAATGGAAAAAGTACAGAAGGTAAAGAACCCAGAAAAATAAGGAGATTAGTCGAAGAGCCAGAAACGAGTATGCACAGATAAGGAGGAGGCCCAGCGACAGTACGAAAACGACATAGCATCGAAAGTCAAGTCTGACCCGAAACTGCTGTATAGTCACATTAGGAGGAAGACAACAGTCAAAGACCAGGTGATCAGGCTGAGGAAAATAGGTGGCGAACTCACAAGAAACGATCAAGAGGTATGTGAGGAGCTCAACACGAGATTTAAGGAAGTATTTACAGTGGAGAAAGGAAAGACTCTGGGAAGACAGAACAGAGGGGGACACCAACAAAAAATATACCAACAAGTGTTGGATGACATACACACAACTGAGGAGGAGGTGAAGAAGCTGCTAAATTACCTTTATACCTCAAAGGCGATGGGACCGGACATCTCCCCGTGGGTCTTTAGAGAGGAGCAGAGACGCTGTGTGTGCCACTAACCACAATTTTCAACTCATCCCTTGAAACTGGGCAACTACCTGAGGCGTGGAAGATGGCAAATGTAGTTCCCATTTTTAAGAAAGGAGACAGAAACGAGGCACTAAACTATAGACCAGTGTCACTGACGTGTATAGTGTGCAAAATCATGGAGAAGATTATCAGGAGGAAAATGGTGGAGCACCTGGAATGGAACAAGATTATAAACGACGACCAGCACTAATTCATGGAAGGAAATCCTGTCACAAACCTTCTGGAGTTCTATGACAAAGTAACAGAAATAAGACACGAGAGAGAGGGGTGGGTTGATTGCATTTTCTTGGACTGCAAGATGGCCTTCGACACAGTTCCTCACAAGAGATTAGTGCAGAAGCTAGAGGATCAGGCACGTATAACAGGAAGGACACTGCAATGGATCAGAGAATACCTGACAGGGAGGCAACAATGGGTCATAGTAGGTGATGAGGTGTCACAGTGGGCGCCTGTGACGAGCTGGGTCCCACAGGGGTCAGTCCTAGGACCGGTGCTATTCTTGGTATATGTGAATGATATGATGGAAGGGATAGACTCAGAAGTGTCCCTGTTTGCAGATGATGTGAAGTTAATGAGGAGAATTAAATCAGATGAGGATCAGGCAGGATTTCAAAGAGACCTGGACAAGCTTGACACCTGGTCCAGCAACTGGCTTCTCGAATTTAACCCCGCCAAATGCAAAGTCATGAAGATTGGGGAAGGGGAAAGAAGACCGCAGACAGAGTATAGGCTACGTGGCTAAAGACTGCAAACCTCACTCAAGAAGAAAGATCTTGGGGTGAGTATAACACCGAGCACGTCTCCGGAAGCACACATCACCCAGATTACTGCTGCAGCATATGGGCGACTAGCAAACATGAGAATAGCGATTCGATACCTTAGTAAGGAATCGTTCAAGACACTGTACACCGTGTACATCAGGCCCATACTAGAGTATGCAGCACCAGTTTGGAACCCACACCTGGTCAAGCACGTCAAGAAATTAGAGAAAGTGCAAAGGTTTGCGACAAGGTTAGTTCCAGAGCTAAGGGGAATGTCCTACGAATAAAGGTTAAGGAAAATCGGCCTGACAGCACTGGAGGACAGGAGGGTTAGGAAAGATACGATAACGACATACAAAATACTGCGTGGAATAGACAAGGTGGATAGAGACAGGATGTTCCAGAGAGGGACACAGAAATAATGGGTAACAATTGGAAGTTGAAGACTCAGATGAGTCAAAGGGATGTTAGGAAGTATTTCTTCAGCCATAGTCAGGAAGTGGAATAGTCTAGCAAGTGATGTAGTGGAAGCAGGAACCATACATAGCTTTAAGACGAGGTATGATAAAGCTCATGGAGCAGGGAGAGAGAGGACCAAGTAGCGATCAGTGAAGAGGCGGGGCCAGGTGCTTAGTCTCGACCCCTGCAACCACAATTAGGTGAGTACATACACACATACACACACACACACACACACACACACATACACACACACACACACACACACACACACACACACACACACACACACACAACAAAACCAAAAGAAAAACGGAGAGCCGTGGCGGGTATAGATGGCGAGTGCGCCATCTATACCCGCCACGGGTATAGATTTTTAAGGCAAATGTTAGGTCACGTCAATAGTGTTCTAAAGATTAGATAGAACATCTGGCAATATAATAAGAAAAGCAGACATCCATAGAAACAAAACCTGAAATAAGACTCATGTCTGAAATATTGTGTAATAATGGGAGATTCAATCAGGGTAAACGAAAGTCACAGTTTAACAGAGGATTAGTATATATAATGGCTATGATCTCTATCATGAGCTAAATGAATTTTGTTAGTGTCAGGAAGCTAAGCACTTGTTTTCTGTTCATTAAGTCCGTAGTAAAAGGAATTTTGAGTTTCAAAATATACACTCTAGAAGAATCAATGACAGGAGATGAATGAACTAGATTACTACAAATAACTTTCGTTTAACTAAAAACAAGTTTGATATCTCGAAGACATGGTGTTATAAATTGTGTAGCCTGGAAATATATGGTTGTAAAGCGTGAGTGTGTTTGTTGAGAAGTTCGGTTTTTAAGAGATGAAGGTTTGTTTAACATAGGACTAAAAATCTTGTGAAATTTAGAGGACAGTAAAGCGAGAGAAAGTTGCGAAGAATGGAAATCCTAAAGTCGAGAAAATAAGGATCACGGATGCAGAGGAGATTGAGAAAGGGAGAAACAAAAACACTTTTCATCACAGAAGGACCATGGTAACTAAAGTAGTGCAAGTACATGCCATTGTTCGTAGTCTTGATGTAGATGGAACAAGAATAACCGGTCACAGAGCCGTTGGTATGAATATCAGAAAAAAGAAGCATTGAATTTTATTTCGTTTTAGCTATGAACTTGAGAGATATTGAGGTATTGAGAAACAGTTGGGAGAGACATGTGCCCTAAGAGCAAAAAAATCTTTAACAAGCCTAAAGTCAGGTGACCAGAGAATAGAATGCATAACACGATTGAGAGTAAAAGTTCTCTTGGTGTGACCAAGACAGTTGAACACAAGAGAAGTGTGACTACAAGAGTCAGAGAGCCAGAACTTCTCAGCGTTTTGGAGGTAATTCTCGCTAATAAGGACATCCACTGAAATGTCTTTGTAGGAATGATGACAATATCACCACCTCGCTTGTCTCTATCAACTTGCCCAGACTTCTCATAAATGTGCTACCGATATTGCTACCTTTCCTTGTGACATATGTAGTTCGGTGTTTGTCTTCAAGAGTAAAGTGTACTTACTTCTGAGAAACAGAGTCCGTCCTCCCTCTCACCTACACTCAATTGGTTTCCAACCCTCTTGATCGCGTCAACAGAGCTTACCACCTCAAACTACGATCTCACTCTCATCTCTGTCTCCCTGACTTTGATCTATTCAATTGTTTCCGTGTTCTCTTTCTCTTCTTTGTCCTAATTCAAGGGTTCTCATAAAGCTCACAAACCTGGTCTTATTCTAAGCCCCTTCATATTCTCTAGAGGATCTGTCACGTATCATCTTGCCTCCTGTCAGACCAAAACTCTCAATGTTTTTCTTCCATTTTCTGCTCAACTCCATCACTCAAGAGTGTTTAGTTATATCGTACATATAGAATGTTGAAACTCTTTAACAAATATCTTGTAATTTCTCAATATCAAAGTGAAGGTCAACGAATGGCTACTTCATCTCGTTTTTCTTATTAGTGTGTTTCTCCACCTTGAGTGGATTCAATTTTTTTCTTCAAATCAACATTTATTCAAGCCTCTGAAGTTATGGGTTCATCTCCAGGTCTCTCTAACCTTGAGATGCGTCCAGCTCTTGGATCTAAATGTGCTGGTTAACTCAGCGTGTGGGAAGAACTTTTACGTGAGTGTTTGTGTCATATGTTCTGTTTAGAGTGATGTTTGTGGGTTATGTGATGTGTGTGGGTTGATGTGATGTGTGTGGGTTGATGTGATGTGTATGGGTTGATGTGATGTGTATGGGTTGATGTGATGTGTGGGTTGATTGAATGTGTGGTGATGTATGTGTGGTTGTTGTGATTGTGGGATGGATGTATGTGTGGGTTGATGTGATTGTAGTTGGATGGATGTGTGTGGGATGGAGTGATATGTGTTGAATGGAGTGGTATATGTGGGTTGGAATGGTATGTGTAGGTTGGAGTGGTATGTGTGGATTGAAGAGGTAAGTGGGGTTGGAGTGGTATGTGAAGGTTGGACTAGTGTGTGGGGGTTGGGCTGGTGTCTGGGAGTGGGTCAAGTTGAATGAATGGCGGTGGGGGAGTTGAATGATGGTGTGGGATGAATGAGTGGGGTGGATATGATGGATGGCGGTTGGGAGTTGAATGCATGGCGGTGGGGATTGAATGCATGGCGGTGGGGAGTTGAATGAGTGGGGTGGGGGAGATTGAATGCATGGGGTGGAGTTGAATGCATGGCGGTGGGAGTTGAATGAATGGCGGTGGGGAGTTGAATGCATGGTGGGCTGGACTGGTTGTGGAGGTCGGTCTGCTGTGTGGGAGTGGGTCGAGTTGAATGTGTAGGGGCTGGACAGGTGATTGGGGTTGTGACTGGTGGGGGGGGTTGACTGGTGTGTGGGGTTAACTGGTGTGTGGGGGATGGACTGGTGTGTGGGCGTTGACAGGTGTGTGGGTAGGAGTCTGAGTTAGAATATTAAGAGTATGTTCGAGTTGTATGAATTAGTTGGAGTGAGTGTGTACTCACCAATGTGTGTGTGTGGTGGTTGTGTTACTCACTAATTGTACTCACCTAATTGTGGTTGAAGGGTCGATACTCAGCTCCTGGCCCCGCCTCTCAGCTGTCCGCTACTGGGTCTCTGCTCTGCTCCATGAGCTTATCATACCTGTCTTAAAACTATGTATGGTTCCTGCCTCCACTATATCTTCTCAGACTATTCCACATCCTGACTACTCTGTGGCTGAAGAAATGCTTCCTAACATCCCTGTGATTCATATGAGTCTTCAACTTCCAAGCTGTGTCCCTTTGTTGGTGTGTCCCATCTCTGGAACATTCTGTCTCTGTCCACCTTGTCAATTCCTCTCGTATTTTATATATCGTTATCATGTCCCCCTACCTCTCTTGTCCTCCAGTGTCGTCAAGTCGATTTCCTTAACCTCTCCTCATGGACATACCCCTTAGCTCCGGGACCAGTCTTGTTGCAAACCTTTGCACTTTCTCTAGTTTCTTTACGTTCTTGGCTAGATGTGGGTTCCAAATTGGTGCTGTGTGTGTGTGTGTGTGTGTGTGTGTGTGTGTGTGTGTGTGTGTGTGTGTGTGTGTGTGTGTGTGTGTGTGCGTGCGTGCGCGTGTGTGCGTGCGGGCGCGTGTGTGCGTGCGCGTGTGTGCGTGCGCGTGTGTGCGTGCGCGTGTGTGCGTGCGCGTGTGTGCGTGCGCGTGTGTGCGTGCGCGTGTGCGCGCGCGCGTGGGTGTACTTGCGCGGAGGCGTGCGTGTTCTTGCGTGCGTGTTCGCGTAAATTTACCTCCAGTTCATTATTACACTCACGAGGAAGTGCTGTTTCCGTAAAGATAATTTTAATGTCTGGAAATAAAAGGGATTATCGAATTTGATCTTGAATGCGAGATTTTCTTCATTTCCTTTAATCAAAGACCCTTCAATAGCATCAAAGACCTTCATTCTTGATGTGCTACTCCATAAAGACCCCCTACCACCCACCCGGTGTAACGCAAGCATAACTTCTTATTTTGCGAGGAAAACGAAAAATGGGACAAGCATTCTTTAAATTTTCACATCTGTCAGACAGATGCTGGGAATTTTTCTACGCTTGCCTAACCTCCAGACATGACCTACTTACACCACTAGATTTGTCCAATGGTGACTCCGCCTCCTCCTGCTTCCACTCAGCTGACTGCAGTATATAAGCCACTTCTCCGATCATATGCTGGACACATCAACTCAAGGTTGAGGGACTGATTCCCTCATTCTCCTCATCTTTCACCGTTTTTTTCTATATTTTACTGAAGAAGCCACTAGCTGGCGAAACGTTTGCTCAATAAAGATTTCTGATTTCCAAATGTTGCACAAGTGTCTGATTCTTCAAGGTTATTCAAAGAAAGTACCAAGCATTCCACTAACCAGCTTCTAAATGATACCTTTAATTAACATCTTTCATACTACCTGAATATACAAACTTTAATATACTTATATTAAATATGCTCCAAGTGCAATGCTTAATATCACTTTCAAAAAGGAAAATGTGTACTGTGGTATTCCCAATTCCATAGACATTTAAGGAGAAAACAAATGAAATTAGTTTAGATCTACCTATTTACAGTTGCTCAATCAAGTCCCTTTCAGGTTCTTCAAGGTACATTTCAAGTTTCAAGAATTTCAGTTATCAGCAAGAAAGTACCAAGCATTCCATAACCAGTTCTAAATGATACCTTCATTAACATCTTTCATACTACCCTGAATATACAAACTTAATATACTCTATTAAATATGCTCCAAGTGCAATGCTTAATATCACTTTCAAGGAATGTGACTGGTATTCCAATTCCATAGACATTTAAGGAGAAACAATGAATTAGTTAATCACCTTTACATGTTGCATGATCACAGTCCAGTGCAGCGGTAACATTTCACTTTCAAATTCACATATCACTTAGACACACATACAGGTAATTTAAGACAGTTCAAAGTATACAATATTGACAGTTCGTTAACCTTCCGCTGTCACACTGTCAACACAACTGCCTGAGCTGACCAACACAAGTTATGGAGGTTGTTAGTTAATTAGCTGCTGCCTCCAGAAGACGTCACCTCAGCCATAAGAACGCAATATACGCTGTAACATCAAACATTGACCAAACAGAGTGCGGCATCATCCACTTCAAGAAATACCCCAAAACATTTTCTTTCATTAGAAGACCTGGAGATTTTGGATGTGCCAATAAAAGTCATACTGACAGGAATACAAGATTATATGCAGAGTTATGTATCTCTCAGTGTATAAACTTAGAGGTATGTATTTTTCAGAATTTACTGTCTGTATAGGTTACTAGATATCAAAGTCATTTGTCGATAGAACCATGGCGTATTTTGTCCTCACCTATTTGTAAGTGTATGTGTGTGTGTGTGTGTGTGTGTGTGTGTGTGTGCGTGTGTGTACTCACCTATTTGTGGTTGCAGGGGTCAAGTCATATCTCCTGGCCCCGCCTCTTCACTGATTGCTACTAGGTCCTCTCTCTCCCTGCTCCAAGAGCTTTATCAAACCTCGTCTTAAAACTATGTATGGTTTTTGCCTCCACTACGTCACTTTAAAAGAGAGGTTAAAAAAAATTAAGAAAAGCTAATGAAGATTTTGAAATTAAAATTGCAATGGAATCAAAGATAAATCCGACAAAAATTCTAAGTGTATAGAAGCTTTTTGACGATAAGAAAGACATGCACATGAGCCGTTTTCTTCTCTACAGTCAAGACAGATATTATTATAATAAATGGTTTAGAAAAAGGACACGCAGACTGATCTACTTCCCACCAGTGATACCGCCTACAACTGCTTCACCTCTCATATGAATTTAGTAATTAAGTACCTTCCCAGCGCATATGCTTTACTTTTATCATAAGAGAGTGTGAGTTCCAAGCAACTCTTCACATCTTCCTCTGTGTTTCTCTATATTGGATAAATAAAATATTTCCACAGATACTATACCCAGGTGTTGCACAAGTGTCTCACGATATCGTAATAACACGAGGCAAACAAATCAGAGAACAGGTGGCACCCTAACACATGGTAAGCACAATGGCCCCCAAGTTTTAGGACTGGCTTACCAAGGGTTCGAGAATCCTCCCCCCCCCCTCCTAAATCCCTGTCCTCTGAGCTACAGTAAACGATTTTCTCCACACCATATTCTAACAGATACTCACAAAATAATACTATAAAACATTCGCACCACACCATGTTATTAAAATATACTCACCACACTTATACTTTGAACGATATTTACCACACCATACAATGAATGATATTTACCAGACCATACTATGAAAGACATTCAACGAAGGATATTCACCACATGACAAAATGAAGGATATTCACCACATGATACAACATAAGACATTCACCATCAGATACAATGAACAAGAGTCAGGGTGAGGAAGGTCAGGTTGACTCAGCAACACATCTTCTTGGTTTACTCATATATCCCATTCAACACGTCTTGTAGTCACCTGGAGACAAGGATATATCCTCACTAGCCTCAGTCACCTGGAGACAAGGGAAGATCTTCAGTCTCCTAGAGACAAGGGAAGATCCTCAGTCACCTGGAGACAAGGGAAGATCCTCAGTCTCCTAGAGACAAGAGAAGATCCTCAGTTACCTGGAGACAAGGGAAGTTCCTCAGTCTCCTAGAGACAAGGACGATCCTCAGTCTCCTAGAGACAAGGGAAGATCCTCAGTCACCTGGAGACAAGGGAAGATACTCAGTCACCTGGAGACAAGGAGAGGTCCTCAGGCACCTGGAGACAAGGGAAGGTCCTCAGTCACCTGGAGACAAGGAGAGGTCCCCAGGCACCTGGAGACAAGGGAAGGTCCTCAGTCACCTGGAGACAAGGGAAGGTCCTCAGTCACCCAAAGACAAGAAAAGATCCTCAGTCATCTGGAGACAAGGGAAGATCTTCAGTCACTTGGAGACAAGGAAAGGTCCTCAGTCTCCTAGAGACAAGAGAAGATCCTCAGTCACCTGGAGACAAGGGAATATTCTCAGTCACCTGGAGACAAGGAGAGGTCCTTATGTACATGGAGACTAGGGAAGGTCCTCACTAATCTGAAGACAAAGAGAGGTTTTCAGTCACCTGGAGACAAGAGGAGATACTGAGTGACCTAGAGACAAGGAGAGGTCCTGAGTCACCTAGAGACAAGGAGAGGTCCTGAGTCACCTAGAGATAAGGAGAGGTCCTGAGTCACCTAGAGACAAGGAGAGGTCTTGAGTCACCTAGAGACAAGGAGAGGTCCTGAGTCACCTAGAGACAAGGAGAGGTCCTGAGTCACCTAGAGACAAGGAGAGGTCCTGAGTCACCTAGAGACAAGGAGAGGTCCTGAGTCACCTAGAGACAAGGAGAGGTCCTGAGTCACCTAGAGATAAGGAGAGGTCCTGAGTCACCTAGAGACAAGGAGAGGTCCTGAGTCACTAGAGACAAGGAGATGTCCTGAGTCACCTAGAGACAAAGAAAGGTCCTGAGTCACCTAGAGACAAGGAGAGGTCCTGAGTCACCTAGAGACAAGGAGAGGTCCTGAGTCACATAGAGACAAGGAGAGGTCCTGAGTCACCTAGAGACAAGGAGAGGTCCTGAGTCACCTAGAGACAAGGAGAGGTCCTGAGTCACTTAGAGACAAGGAGCGGTCCTGAGTCACCTAGAGACAAGGAGAGGTCCTGAGTCACCTAGAGACAAGGAGAGGTCCTGAGTCACCTAGAGACAAGGAAAGGTCCTGAGTCACCTAGAGACAAGGAGAGGTCCTGAGTCACCTAGAGACAAGGAGAGGTCCTGAGTCACCTAGAGATAAGGAGAGGTCCTGAGTCACCTAGAGACAAGGAGAGGTCCTGAGTCACCTAGAGACAAGGAGATGTCCTGAGTCACCTAGAGACAAGGAGAGGTCCTGAGTCACCTAGAGACAAGGAGAGGTCCTGAGTCACCTAGAGACAAGGAGAGGTCCTGAGTCACCTAGAGACAAGGAGAGGTCCTGAGTCACCTAGAGACATGGAGAGGTCCTGAGTCACCTAGAGACAAGGAGAGGTCCTGAGTCACCTAGAGACAAGGAGAGGTCCTGAGTCACCTCGAGACAAGGAGAGGTCCTGAGTCACCTAGAGACAAGGAGAGGTCCTGAGTCACCTAGAGATAAGGAAGGTCCTGAGTCACCTAGAGAAAGGAGAGGTCCTGAGTCACCTAGAGACAAGGAGAGGTCCTGAGTCACCTAGAGACAAGGAGAGGTCCTGAGACACCTAGAGACAAGGAGAGATCCTGAGTCACCTAGAGACAAGGAGGTCCTGAGTCACCTAGAGACAAGGAGAGGTCCTGAGTCACCTAGAGACACGGAGAGGTCCTGAGTCACCTAGAGACAAGGAGAGGTCCTGAGTCACCTAGAGACAAGGAGAGGTCCTGAGTCACCTAGAGACAAGGAGATGTCCTGAGTCACCTAGAGACATGGAAGGTCCTGAGTCACCTAGAGACAAGGAGAGGTCCTGAGTCACCTAGAGACAAGGAGAGGTCCTGAGTCACCTAGAGACAAGGAGATGTCCTGAGTCACCTAGAGACAAGGAGAGGTCCTGAGTCACCTAGAGACAAGGAGAGGTCCTGAGTCACTTAGAGACAAGGAGAGGTCCTGAGTCACCTAGAGATAAGGAGAGGTCCTGAGTCACCTAGAGACAAGGAGAGGTCCTGAGTCACCTAGAGACAAGGAGATGTCCTGAGTCACCTTGAGACAAGGAGAGGTCATGAGTCACCTAGAGACAAGGAGAGGTCCTGAGTCACCTAGAGACAAGGAGAGGTCCTGAGTCACCTAGAGACAAGGAGAGGTCCTGAGTCACCTAGAGACATGGAGAGGTCCTGAGTCACCTAGAGACAAGGAGAGGTCCTGAGTCACCTAGAGACAAGGAGAGGTCCTGAGTCACCTAGAGACAAGGAGAGGTCCTGAGTCACCTAGAAACAAGGAGAGGTCCTGAGTCACCTAGAGACAAGGAGAGGTCCTGAGTCACCTAGAGACATGGAGAGGTCATGAGTCACCTAGAGACAAGGAGAGGTCCTGAGTCACCTAGAGACAAGGAGAGGTCCTGAGTCACCTAGAGACATGGAGAGGTCCTGAGTCACCTAGAGACAAGGAGAGGTCCTGAGTCACCTAGAGACAAGGAGAGGTCCTGAGTCACCTATAAACAAGGAGAGGTCCTGAGTCACCTAGAGACAAGGAGATGTCCTGAGTCACCTAGAGACAAGGAGAGGTCCTGAGTCACCTAGAGACAAGGAGAGGTCCTGAGTCACCTAGAGACAAGGAGAGGTCCTGAGTCACCTAGAGACAAGGAGAGGTCCTGAGTCACCTAGAGACAAGGAGAGGTCCTGAGTCACCTAGAGACAAGGAGAGGTCCTGAGTCACCTAGAGATAAGGAGAGGTCCTGAGTCACCTAGAGACAAGGAGAGGTCCTGAGTCACCTAGAGACAAGGAGAGGTCCTGAGTCACCTAGAGACAAGGAGAGGTCCTGAGTCACCTAGAGACAAGGAGAGGTCCTGAGTCACCTAGAGACAAGAGAGGTCCTGAGTCACCTAGAGACAAGGAGAGTCCTGAGTCACCTAGAAGCAAGGAGAGGTCCTGAGTCTCCTAGAGACAAGGAGAGGTCCTGAGTCACCTAGAGACAAGGAGAGGTCCTGAGTCACCTAGAGACAAGGAGAGGTCCTGAGTCACCTAGAAACAAGGAGAGGTCCTGAGTCACCTAGAGATAACGAGAGGTCCTGAGTCACCTAGAGACAAGGATAGGTCCTGAGTCACCTAGAGACAAGGAGAGGTCCTGAGTCACCTAGAGATAAGGAGAGGTCCTGAGTCACCTAGAAACAAGGAGAGGTCCTGAGTCACCTAGAGACAAGGAGAGGTCCTGAGTCACCTAGAGACAAGGAGAGGTCCTGAGTCACCTAGAGACAAGGAGAGGTCCTGAGTCACCTAGAGACAAGGAGAGGTCCTGAGTCACCTAGAAACAAGGAGAGGTCCTGAGTCACCTAGAGATAACGAGAGGTCCTGAGTCACCTAGAGACAAGGAGAGGTCCTGAGTCACCTAGAGACAAGGAGAGGTCCTGAGTCACCTAGAGACAAGGAGAGGTCCTGAGTCACCTAGAGACAAGGAGAGGTCCTGAGTCACCTAGAGATAAGGAGAGGTCCTGAGTCACCTAGAAACAAGGAGAGGTCCTGAGTCACCTAGAGAAAGGAGAGGTCTGAGTCACCTAGAGACAAGGAGAGGTCCTGAGTCACCTAGAGACAAGATGTCCTGAGTCACCTAGAGACAAGGAGAGGTCCTGAGTCACCTAGAGACAAGGAGAGGTCCTGAGTCACCTAGAGACAAGGAGAGGTCCTGAGTCACCTAGAGACAAGGAGAGGTCCTGAGTCACCTAGAGACAAGGAGAGGTCCTGGTCACCTAGAGACAAGGAGAGGTCCTGAGTCACATAGAGATAAGGAGAGGTCCTGAGTCACCTAGAGACAAGGAGAGGTCCTGAGTCACCTAGAGACAAGGAGAGGT
This sequence comes from Cherax destructor, assembly GCA_009830355.1. Taxonomy (NCBI): domain Eukaryota; kingdom Metazoa; phylum Arthropoda; class Malacostraca; order Decapoda; family Parastacidae; genus Cherax; species Cherax destructor. The sequence continues at coordinate 70,453 of WNWK01002192.1, forward strand.
CCTGAGTCACCTATAGACAAGGAGAGAATCTCAACGATACATAGTGTAGCGAGAAGGCATAATGATGGAGGGAATATTTGTATGGTGTAGAGGGCGCTTACCTAATGAAGGCAGGTGCTCGCATGATAGAAGGGCCTTACATGATGAAGAAGAGTCGCTCGTATGATTGATGGGATGTCACATGATAGAGAAGGTATGCTCACATGATGGAATGGGCACATTGTGGAGGGCATTCGCATGTTGTAGGGGGTGTTTGAATGATGGAGGAGTGCTGGCATGATGGAAGGGACACTCGCATGATGGAGGGGACGCTCCCATGATGGAGGGGACGATCGCATGATGGAGGGGACGCCCGCATGATGGAGGGGACGATCGCATGATGGTAGGCGGCTGGCTTTATGAAGGAGGTGTGCTCCCATGATGGAGAGGTGCGCTCATAATTGAAGACAGGTGCTCGTAACTGAAGGGGGTGCCAGCATGATGGAGGGATTTGTCTCCATGATGGAGGAAGTGGGTTAGTATGATGGAGGAGGGGTGCTAGCATGATGGAGGATGGGTGTTAGCATGAAGGAGGGATACTAGCATGATGGAAGAGGGTGCTAGCATGATGAAGGAGTGGTGCTAGCATGATAGAGGAGTGCTACCATGATGGAAGAGAAATGCTAGTATGATGAAAAAAGGGTGCTAGCATGGTGGGGGAGGTGTGCATTCATGATGGAAGAGGGATTCTAGCATGATGGAAGATAAATACTAGCATGATGGAGGAAGGATTATAGCATGATAGAAGGAGGTCCTAGCATGATGGAGGTGCTATCATGATGGAGATAGATGCTAGCATGATGAAAGAGGGATGCTAGCATGATGAAAGAGGGATGCTAGCATTACTGGCATGATGGAAGGGGGATGCTAGCATGATGTCGGAGGGGCCCTAGCATGATGGAGGAGGGGAACTAGCATAAAGGAGGAGGGAGTGCTAACATGATGGAGGAGAGGTGATAGCACGAAGGAGGAGGGAGTGCTAACATGATGAAGGATAATCACTCGCATGCTTGAGTAGATACATGATGGAGGGGACTCTACTATGATGGAGGGGACTCTACTATGATGGAGGGGACTCTACTATGATGGAGGGGACTCTACTATGATGGAGGGGACTCTACTATGATGGAGGGATCTACATGAGGGAGGGATCTACATGATGGAGGACTACTACTGATGGAGGATCTACTATGATGGAGGAACTCTACATGATGGAGGACTCTACTATGATGGAGAGACTCTACATGATGATGAGTTACACTCCTGTGATGGAGGGACCTACCATGATGGAGTACACTCATGTGATGGAGAGGACTCTACCATGATGGAGTTACACTCTGTGATGGAGGAGTCTATTATGATGGAGTATACGCCTGTGATGGATCTACATGATGGAGGGACTCTACCATGATGGAGTTCACCTTGGATGGAGGGACTCACCATGATGGAGTTACACCTGTGATGGAGGACTCTACCATGATGGAGTTACACTCTGTGATGGAGGGACTCTACCATGATGGAGTTACACTCTTGTGATGGAGGGGACTCTACCATGATGGAGTTACACTCCTGTGATGGAGGGGACTCTACCATGATGGAGTTACACTCCTGTGATGGAGGGGACTCTACCATGATGGAGTTACACTCTTGTGATGGAGGACTCTACCATGATGGGTTACACTCCTGTGATGGAGGGACTCTACCATGATGGAGTTACACTCTGTGATGGAGGGGACTCTACCATGATGGAGTTACACTCTTGTGATGGAGGGGACTCTACCATGATGGAGTTACACTCTTGTGATGGAGGGGACTCTACCATGATGGAGTTACACTCCTGTGATGGAGGGGACTCTACCATGATGGAGTTACACTCCTGTGATGGAGGGGACTCTTCCATGATGGAGTTACACTCCTGTGATGGAGGGGACTCTACCATTATGGAGTTACACTCTTGTGATGGAGGGGACTCTACCATGTTGGAGTTACACTCCTGTGATGGAGGGGACTCTTCCATGATGGAGTTACACTCCTGTGATGGAGGGATTCTACCATGATGGAGTTACTACTCTTGTGATGGAGGATTCTACCATGATGGAGTTACACTCTTGTGATGGAGGGGACTCTACCATGATGGAGTTCTACTCCTGTGATGGAGAGGAGTCTAGGTGTTCTCCCCTTAGTGAACACTTAACAACATTACCAAAACAAATCTGTTCTAATGAAGACAGTAACGTGAAAGCAGTCACACTAACACGATGAAGGCAGCACGTGGAAAGGAGTGCCATCAGCTTAATGAAAGCAGCACCATTAAGGCAGTAACACTAAGTCAGTGAAGGCAGTAACATTAACTATGAATCCTGGATAACTAACTCGATGAAGGCAGTAACACAAGCAATGAAGGATGTAACAGTGAACAATGAACGCAGTAACACTTGCAAAATGAAGGTAACAACACTAATGGAAACGTTAACACTTAATCGATGAAGGAAGTAACAATAAGCAATGAATGAATGCAATAACAATGAACAATGAATGCAGTAACAAAAATTGAATGAAGAAACAATAAACAATGAATGAAGGAACAATAAACAATGAATGAAGGAACAATAAACAAAGTAGACAGTAACAATAAACACTGAATGCAGTAACAAAAATTTAATGCAGTAACAATAAACACTGAATGCAGTAACATTAAGAAATGAATGCAGCAATACTAAATAATGAAGGCAGTTTTGCGAACAAAGTTATGGCGGAAACGCTAAACAGTGCCGAGTGTCACTAAACAGTGCCGAGTGTCACTAAACAGTGCCGAGTGTCACTAAACAGTGCCGAGTGTCACTAAACAGTGCCGAGTGTCACTAAACAGTGCCGAGTGTCACTAAACAGTGCCGAGTGTCACTAAACAGTGCCGAGTGTCACTAAACAGTGCCGAGTGTCACTAAACAGTGCCGACAGTGTCACTAAACAGTGCCGACAGTGTCATAAACAGTGCCGAGTGTCACTAAACAGTGCCGAGTGTCACTAAACAGTGCCGACAGTGTCATTAAACAGTGCCGACAGTGTCATTAAACAGTGCCGACAGTGTCATTAAACAGTGCCGACAGTGTCATTAAACAGTGTCCACAGTGTCACTAAACAGTGACGAGTGTCACTAAACAGTGCCGAGTGTCACTAAACAGTGCCGAGTGTCACTAAACAGTAACGAGTGTCATTAAACAGTGCCGACAGTGTCATTAAACAGTGCCGACAGTGTCATTAAACAGTGTCGACAGTGTCACTAAACAGTGCCGAGTGTCACTAAACAGTGCCGACAGTGTCATTAAACAGTGCCGACAGTGTCATTAAACAGTGTCGACAGTGTCACTAAACAGTGCCGAGTGTCACTAAAGAGTGCCGACAGTGTCACTAAACAGTGCCGACAGTGTCACTAAACAGTGCCGAGTGTCACTAAACAGTGCTGAGTGTCACTAAACAGTGCCGAGTGTCACTAAACAGTGCCGAGTGTCACTAAACAGTGCCGAGTGTCACTAAACAGTGCCGATTGTCACTAAACAGTGCCGACAGTGTCAATAAACAGTGCCGACAGTGTCACTAAACAGTGTCGACAGTGTCACTAAACAGTGCCGAGTGTCACTAAACAGTGCCGAGTGTCACTAAACACTGCCGACAGTGTCACTAAACAGTGCCGAGTGTCACTAAACAGTGCCGACAGTGTCACTAAACAGTGCCGACAGTGTCACTAAATAGTGTCGACAGTGTCACTAAACAGTGTCGACAGTGTCATTAAAGAGTGTCGTCAGTGTCACTAAACAGTGCCGACAGTGTCTCTAAACAGTGTCGACAGTGTCACTAAACAGTGTGACAGTGTCACTAAACAGTGCCGACAGCGTCACTAAACAGTATCGACAGTGTCACTAAACAGTGTCGACAGTGTCACTAAACAGTGCCACAGTGTCACTAAACAGTGTCGACAGTGTCACTAAACAGGCTGACAGTACACTAAGATGTACCGATTCGTCACTAAACAGTATCGACTAGAGTCACTAAACACTGTCGACAGTCACTAACAGTGTCGTAAGTGTCACTTGAATGTCGAAGTGTCACCTAAACAAGTGTCGACAGTGTACTAAACAGTGCTTGACAGTGATACACTAAACAGGCCGATTGCGTCACTAAACAGTATCGACAGAGTCACTAAACACTGTCGACAGAGTCACTAAACAGTGTCGACAGTGTCACTAAACAGTGTCGACAGTGTCACTAAAGAGTATCGTCAGTGTCACCAAACAGTGTCGTCAGTTTCAGTAAACAGTGTCGTCAGTGTCACTAAACAGTGTAGACAGTGTCACTAAACAGTGCCGACAGTGTCACTAAACAGTGCCGACAGTGCCACTAACCAATAAAGGCCCTGGCAATAAACACTGAAGGTAGTGTACACAACTAACCCGCACATAGCAGAGAGGAGCTGACCACGACGTTTAGGTCCGACTTGGACCATTTTACCGAAACGTGGGGGTAAGCTCCTCCCTCCTACGTGCGGGTTATTTGTGTATTGTTCCAGTCACGGTATTGTAATTTTGTTGTTGTTTTGAAGGTTGTGTTCCTAGATAAAAGGGACACTAGTTTTATGAAGGAAGTAAAGCTTACATAATGAACAGTAAAACTAGGAAGGCAGCAACGCTGAAGTAATAAAGGCTGTAAAATTTGTTCACTGAAGCTACTAATATTCAGGTTGAAGCTACAACTCTATATAACCTTGTCAAGCCCTTAAAACATCGGGGATTACCACGGCTGCACTCCTCATGTGAGTGCTTAAACCTAGCCACCCTGACTCTGTATATGAAAACTCAGAGGAAAATAAACTTCTCTCGTCGTACACTTGTTAATTTAGAAAGGAATCGAAACGAATCTAGAAGGGCCGAGGGATCTAACTTAGATTCTATGATGCATTGTGCTAGATAAAAATCCATCATTATTGAGGATAAAGAGAAGCACATAAGTTGTAGGTACCGGGATAAAGTATCACTTTGTAGAGTTTTGTCAACTCGTTAATCACTTTGTCAACTCATTAATCACTTCGTCAACTCATTAATCCGCACAGAGTATAAATGTTGTTACAGTAACACCTTGTTCTGCAACTTGTGTCTTGTTCTTACGAAGGGTGTTAGGTGGACGAGCTTGGTAAACAAAGAAAGGCAACCACAGAGCAACAGTGTGGAAAACCAATGCGTTGAGGCACTGTGTCTCAGTGCGATGCCAGGCTTAATTTGCAGATATTTACGTCGAGGGGAAATCAAAGAATTGAAGTACGAGACAAAGCGCCATTCTCACAGAGGCGTAACCCAATCAGGCTGGAAACCGACGGTATGTAACAATTCGTTAATTGAGACTTTTTAACGCAATGACATGTACAAGAAAATGCAAGAGCTAGAATAAGTCACTAGGTGTTTGTAATATCGTGCTCTATTTTTCCATAAATATGTGTGATCGGGACCCTCTTAGTAACAACTTGCAAACTTTTCTAGTATTTTGGTTGGTGAAACCATATTGCCTTTGTGGTCCACCTTCGTTACCGTCATTTCGTTACGAATTTCAGAACATATGAACACGTCTATGTGTTGTGTGTACGCACCTATCATGTACTTACCTATATGTGGTTTCAAGGGTCGAATCTAGTTACAGCTCCTGGGCTCGCGTCTTTGCTAGTCTCTACTAGGTCACTTTCTTCAAGAGCCTAATCATACCTCATCTTAAAGTTATGTATGGATCCTGCACCCACTATTTCACTCTCTAGATTATTATACTTCCTGACAACCTAAAGCTAAATAAATACTTCCTAACATCCCTATGACTCATCTGAGTTTTGAACTTCCAGTTGTGTCCCCTTGTTCCTGTGTCCCATCTCTGAAACATTCTAGCCCTGAACACCTTGTAATTTCCTCTCAGTATTTTATACGTCGTTATCATATCATCCCTCTGCCTCCTATCCCCTAGTGTCAAGAGATTGAGTTCCCTTAACCTCTCCTTATAACACATATTCCTTAGACCGGGACTAATCTTCTTGCAAACGTTTGTACTTTCTCCAATTTATTGACGCGTTTGAACCAGGTGTGGGGTTCCATACTGGTTTTGATGCTCTAAAATGGGCCTGTTATACACGGTGTACAGTGTCGTGACTTAGATGTCGAAACGCTATTCTCAGGTTTGCCAGGCGCCCATATGCTGCGGTAGTTATTTGATTAAAGAACAAAAAGACACAATACCGTTACTGGAACAATACACAAATAACCAACACATACGAGAGAGAACACGTATGCCGACGTTTAGGTCCGAGAAGACGCCAGTATATTTAGGAGGGGGGGGTAAGATAAGGACGCGACCAAGGGGAATAAAAGGAGGTAGTGGTAAGGGCTGGTGGTGGTAGAAGTAATAATGGTAGTAGAAAGTAGGGAGAGTGGTTAGTGGCACAAGAGAGAAAGGGAATTGAAGGGAGGTAATAGTAAAGGAAACAGCAATAGTAAAGGAATGGAGGGTGTGAGGGAAAAGTTTAATAGATAGGAATAGTAAAAGTATGAATGTATGGTGATGGTAGTTTGTTGGTCAGTCTGCTTGTTCAGGTAGGATGGGTGTCTATCCCCTTCCCACTTTTTCACCCATGGGAGGTGATGTGTGCGTCTCCAACCAGTGGGGAATCACTTGACTAGTAGCTCCCAATGCATCTGTAAGTATTCGTTTACTCCTTATAATTTATTATGGAATTGCTTGTCTTAAGAACTTCACTCTTATTTTGGGGTTTTGGACTTAAGTTATTCCTGCCTTGAGTTGAATTTTCAGTAAGATAATTTCTTTAATCCTCACCATTTCTTTTAAAGGCTGTACGCCTATCATGTGAGTTATTTATCGAGTGGTGTGTAACAGTTTTTTTCATTTCAGTCTGGATTGTCCGGCACATGTTGACATTGTTTGATGGGGATAGACCTCACTAGGGTCAAGAGACGTCGCTAGACCTATCTATCTACACTGGTCCTACCCCCTCTCTACTTCAGACGAGATAGATTATTCCATCTTGGTTATTCCGAGCCAATGCAGGGAGACTGTTCTTAAAATGGCCCATGACCTGCCAGTGGCCAGACATTTCTCGCATCGTAAAACCTTGAATAAAATTAAGGAAACCTATTTTATGCCAAAAATGTCCTCAGATATTACTACATAATGTAGAGCATGTAAAGTTTGCCAACTGTCATCCTCCCGAGGTACCCGGTGAGTACCTATGGTCAAAATGCCGACCTTTACGGTACCGACGAGTACTTATGGTCAAAATGCCGTCCTTTACGGTACCGGCGAGTACCTATGGTCAAAATGCCGACCTTTACGGTACCGTGAGAGAGTAGTTTTTGACATCGTTGGTCCGTTATCACCACTTTCATCTGGGGGACATAGATATATTTTAACATTAGTAGATTATGCTTCGAGTTTTCCTGAAGCCTTCCCTTGAAATTCATAACTACTACAGAGGTAGCTAAGGCACTTTTTCCATCTTTTCCAGGGTTGGCATCCCCAGGGTTGGCATCCCCAGGGTTGGCATCCCCAGAGAGATTTGTCGCACCGTGGAACACAATTCAGATCAGAACTAATGCACCATCTCTACCAACTTCTGGGAGTGAAACCTATCTACCACACTATATCATCCCAGCTGTAATGGGAGGATTGAGCGCCAGCACTCCATTCTCAAGTCCATTTTAAAGAAACTTTGCACCCTTAAACCTAAACAGTGGCATCGTTACCTATCCTTTGCTTTGTTTGCCATGAGGGAAGTTCCCAGTGACTCTCTAGGGTTCTCACCTTTCAAACTTCTCTATGGTAGACAGGCCACAGGTCCGTTGTCCATCCTTCATGACTTGTGGACTAATGAGGAGGGAAATGCTGAGGTTCAGTCTTCTTATCAGTTTCTCCTCGACCTAAGATCCAAACTTGAGGAGACCTCTGACCTAGTTTCTAAAAACTTAAGCTTATCGATGGACCAATATAAAACCTATTTTGTGCCAAACGTCAGAGGAGAAATTTTAAAGTATGGGATGAAGTTCTTGTACTGTTACCAATAAAGGCAAATAAATTATTAGTATCGTGGAAAGATCCTTATAAAGTATTGAAGATTTGCCAAACCGAAGAAATGCTTCCTTAGGGACTTTAGAAAACTAGATATCTTGATTTATTCTTTCTAATAATTATTAGAGCTCCTACAAGAACGAAGCTTAACAAATTAAATTCTAGAACAAGAACTTGGTTCTTTTGTTCTGTAAATTTCTATAAAGTTCATTACAGTACAGATCTTACTGGAATCTTATCGGACTACTTAAAAATCTGTGAGAACTCTGAACTTCGACGTACTCGAGAAAGTTTAAGAGATTAAGCCTAAGCCTCCAATACCGACTTAATGAAGTATTCAGTATCATGAGTACTCTCTTCTGTGCTCTAAACAATTCTCCTAGGAACAGATATTCAATTGAAAAGGAATGTTGGCCCTTGTGGTATTCCAAACTACATTTTCTCAGGTAAGAATTCATTAAAACGATCATAAACCTTGATATACAAAGACTTTGGAACCAACAGTCGCTCTGAGTGGACATTCCCTAAACTTAAGTTATATTGTGTATATCAATTATTCATAAGTATATTCCTGACTGGTTGACGTGCAGAGTAAATATTAAATCACTTTTCTTTAGAACTTATCCTCCTAATTTTCTTTTATTCTTGACTATAAGTCTTGGTCGAAAATCAGGGTAAGACTGTAGGAGCGAGTTAAACTTGTTACTTGATTCTTAGACAGCCGCCATTAAAGGTTAGGGTCCTTGAGGACATGGAGCTACTGAATTTCAGAAACAGGTGAGGAGTCGGTGTACATGCAGAGGACGAGTCTTACTGGGCGTTTTGGTATAAAGCTTTAATCTGATTAATGGGTATGTTTTACTCTTAGGACTTGTCAGGAAGCTACCATAATTTACTCAGTAGTTCATTATAAAATTTGCATAGTCCAGTAAATCTACTTCAAAGTGTGGCCAGTATAGGTTCCTTCTAACACCTTGTCTCCTGGATGGGAAAGGGGCAACTGAGTTTTGTCACCTCTGTTCATAGTATTTTGAGCGTTTAAGTTTCACACGTGCCACTGCATCATGAAGAAGGTTTGAGAGGTTCGTTGCAGGCGTCTTCCCCATGCATTTCTCATTGACGGAACCTCGATTCAATATCAGAATAGGACTGTACCCAACGACTCCTGCAGATTCTCTCATTGCAACTACAGAAGTGATTCATCCAGTCTAGGAAATTATGCTATAAGTCCTCATCATGGTTTTAATGTTTATGAAATCTTTCCAATGGCGCCTGGACTGAGGATGAAGGCAGTGGTAATTTATGATTATTCTTACCTAGTTAATCTTCCAATTGCAGTAAAATTAGTACTTTTCACTCTGAATAGACTTAGGAATGCAAAAGTAGAAATAAACCCAGTTAGATTTAAAATGAAACATTAGTATTGATACTGACATTGGGAGTTTGGATGTAGTAACTTTGTCCATAATAGTGAATAAGACTGGTTCCCAGACTTGCACTTCGTAATGGACCTACCAAATCTATAATTAATTGCAGGTCTCTCCATCTGCAGGTATGGGATGGAGAGTGCAGGTTCAATAGTGGGTCTGTCTGCCTTCATCTACCTCTTACCAGTCTCAGTCAGATAAGAAGTCGTTTAATTTATATTTGACTGGGTGATCTGAGGGATTCACCATGGCTGCCTGAAAGAAATTCAAGGAAGGTCTTCGCTGTTCTTTCAAGGACCTCATGCATGAGGAGGTATCCTGCAACCCTGGAATAGGAAGGGATCTGGTCTGTTCACTAAATTTACGAAGCACTGGCCAGTTTTCCTCATAAAATAAATTGTCTAGTCCTAGATCAGAGTCGTCCAAGGATGGGTCAAGAGTCTCATCAGACATCCCTTGGGATTTTGCCCGAGTTATGGCCAGCATCGGAGAAGAATTAGTAATTATAGGTTCTGGACACTTGGTAGAATTAATGTTATTACCCAGTAATAACACGGTATCTTTCATAGGAAATCTGTCAGAAACACCTACAGTCAAATATCCAGTGTAATATTTACTCTGCACATATATTTTATGTAAAGGGACAGAAAATACTGCTCCTCCAAATGCTTCTAAATGAACTGATGAGTGCAATGAAGTTTCTTCAGAGAGGGGAAGTACTCCCTCTCTTATAAGGGAACAAAATGCTCTGGAATCCCTAAATGTTCTTACTTCAGTTTTCCTTGAATTCTCCTGAAGGGAGATATGACAAGTACTGTAGTATGGGGCCATCCCACACTCTACTTCTTTCTGATTCATTTCAATAGGGAGATTAGTAATTCTCCCTAATTGTTGGGGTTTATCTGGACAGTTGGATCGCAAATGCCCGGGTTTATGGCAAAAAATAAAAGTTACCTCTTGTTTTCCTTTGGTTCCCTGCTGATTTTATGGTTGGCGCCAGTTTGTGTAATGACGTCGTTGTTCACCATGTTGAGCGTGAGTTTCATGTCGCTCACCAGGTTGACCGTGAGTTTGATATCGTGACTTAGTTGGTTGGCGACGTCGTTCACCTTCGTCCTGCTACTTCGTCCTCCAGTCAGGAAATCTTCTCTGACGATTTCTACACATGCCAGGCTGTTGGGAAGAAAGATAAGGCCGCTCGGACAAGAAGCGGTTAGTCTCAAAAGTGTCAGCCAACCCGTCTGCTTCTAAAGCAGTGGTCAACGAATAGTCTTCGAGAAAGACTCTAACATCTGGTCCAAGAGATTCCAGCAGGTTATCCACCCAGAGCAACTGGGCTAGGTCTGAGAAATTAGCGTGACCACTTGCCTCATTCCATTTGGTGAAGGCTTTTGACTGTTGCCTTACAAAGTCGACATAAGACTGACCCAGCTGTCGTTTGCCTGGCGTGAATACACTGATAAGCCCCAAGAACCGTAGTTTCACCACCCGATAGTTGACAAATTCGTCATTATTCAACACAGATGTAAACTTCTGTCCCTTACCATACAACGCTGTATGCATCAATGCTGCCCAATGCACATCAGGCCACCTTAATGCTCGAGCCTCGTTTTCAAATGCCTCGAAAAACTGTTCAGGATCGGCTTCAACAAAACTGCCTTTTGCTCACTAAAGTCATCTACAGTCTGCTTGAATTGCCTCCTCTCCTTCTCTCTATCAAACTCCTCCCTAGCATATGCTCGCTGCTCACTGGTTGTTTCAAGATTGAGTTTGGCTAACTCAAGCGCAAATGAAGCGGACTCACCCTGAGACAAACCCGATGGACCTGCTTCACATTGCTGGTACCGTTGCGCTGGTGTTGTCCCTCCCACATTACGAAGGAACCTAAGCAGAGATCTGCAATTAACAGCTCCTGTAACGGGAGATACTTCAACTTTGTATGAATAATGTCAAGAAGCTGTGCAGCAGTAAGAGTTCGTTGATAATACCAATGGAACGAGCAGTTCGCCAGCAACGCTGTAGAGATAGGTTGGGCTATAAATTCAGATGAGTTATAGAACTGCTAAGAATTATTTCTTCAGCCTTAGAGCGGTCAGGAAGTGGAACAATCTAGAGAGTGAAGTAGTGGATGCACGATCCATACATAGCTTTAAGAAGAGGTACGACAAAGCTTATGGAGCCGGGATAGAGTGGACCTAGTAGCGACCAGCGAAGGGCGGGGCTGGAGCTGTGAATCGACCCTTGCAACCACAATTAGGTGAGTACACACACACACACACACACGGCCAGTGAAGAGGCGGGCCAGGAGCTATGACTCGACCCTGCAACCACAACTAGGTGAGTACAACTAGGTGAGTACACACATGGATGGAATGGGCGAAAGGGACTACAAAGCAGGAACAATCCAGTCTGAGGGCCATAAGGTGGTAATTGCAGTAATGTACAACCGCCACAGAACTGCAGGAGGCCAAGAGAAGCATATGACCAGAACAACAGAGCAATGGTAGACACACTAGCCGAGGTGGCCAGAATAGCTCACATGGGGAGAGCAATGTTACTAGTTATGGGTGATTTCAGTCACAAGGAAACTGATTGGGAAAACCTGGAACCCCATTGGGGTCCTGAAACATGGAGAGCCAAGATGATGGATGTGGTACTGGAAAACCTCATGCATCAACATGTTAAGGAAACTACCAGAGAGAGAGGTGAGGATGATCCAGCAAGACTGGACCTAGTATTCACCTTGAGTAGTTCGGACATTGAGGACATCACGTACGAAAGGCCCCTTGGAGCTAGTGATCATGTGGTTCTGTGCTTTGATTACACAGTTGAGCTACATACAAGTGGAGAGAGTAGCAGGAATAGGACAAGAAAAACCAAACTTCAAAATGGGTGACAGGCATGAGAACTTCCTGCAAGACGTTCAGTGGGAAAGAGAGAATTGGCAGGAAAACCAGTAAAAGAAATGATGGACTATGTGACAACAAAATGCAAATAGGCAGAGGAGAGGTTTGTTACTAAGAGAAACAGAAGTAATGGGAAGACCAGAACGAGTCCTTGGTTCACCCAAAGGTGTAGGGAGGCAAAACTAAGTGGACTAGAGAATGGAAAAAGTACAGAAGACAAAGGGCCCAGAAAAATAATGAGATTAGCCAAAGAGAAAGAAACGAATATGCACATATCAGAAGGGAGGCTCAGCGACAATACGAAAATGACTTAGCATCGAAAGTCAAGTCTGAACCGAAGCTGTTGTACAGCCACATTAGGAAGAAAACAACAGTCAAGGACCAGGTAATCAGGCTGAGGAAGGAAGGTGGGGAGTTCACAAGAAACGACCAAGAGGTATGTGAGGAGCTCAACATGAGATTTAAAGAAGCATTTACAGTGGAGACAGGATGGACTCCAGGAATTCAGAATAGGGAGGTATACCAACAAGTGCTGGATGAAATACACACAACCGAGGAGAAGGTGAAGAAGCTGATATGTGAACTCGATACCTCAAAAGCGGTGGGACCTGACAACATCTCTCTGTGGGGCCTTAGAGAAGGAGCAGAGAAACTGCACAACTACCTGATGTGTGGAAGATGGCAAATGTAGTCCCAATTTTTAAGAAAGGAGACAGACACGAGGCATTAAACTACAGACCTGTGTCACTGACGTGTATAGTATGCAAAGTCATGGAGAAGATCATCAGGAGGAGAGTGGTGGAGCACCTAGAAAGACACAAGCTTATAAACGACAACCAGCACGGTTTCAGGGAAGGAAAATCCTGTGTCACAAACCAACTAAAGTTTTATGACAAGTTAACAGAAGTAAGACACGAGAGAGATGGGTTGATAGACTGCATTTTCTTGGACTGCAAGAAATCCTTCTACACAGTTCCTCACAAGAGGTTAATGCAAAAGCTAGAGGATCAGGCACACGTAACAGGAAAGGCACTGCAATGGATCAGAGAATACCTGACATGGAGGCAACAACGAGTCATCGTACGTGACGAGGTGTCAGAGTGGGCGCCTGTGACGAGCGGGGTTCCACAAGGGTCAGTCCTAGGACCTGTACTGTTTTTGGTATATGTGAATGACATAACGGAAGGGACAGACTCAGAAGTGTCGCTGTTTGCAGATGATGTGAAGTTAATGAGAAGAATCAAATCAGTCGAGGATCAGACAGGACTACAAAGAGACCTAGACAGCCTACAAGCCTGGTTTAGCAACTGGCTCCTTGAATTTAACCCCGCCAAATGCAAAATCATGAAGATCGGGGAAGGGCAAAGATGACCGCAAACAGAGTATAGTCTAGATGGCCAAAGGCTGCAAACCTCACTCAACGAAAAGATCTTGGGATGAATATAATACCGAGCACATCTCCTGAGGCGCACATCTATCAGATAACTGCTGCAGCATATGGGCGTCTGACAAACCTAAGAATAGCGTTCCGATACCTCAGTAAGGAATCGTTCAAGACTCTGTATACCATATACGTCAGACCCATACTGGAGTATGCAGCACCAGTTTGGAACCCACACCTGGTCAAGCTAAGGGGATTGTCCTACGAAGAAAGGTTAAGGGAAATCGGCTTGATAACACTGGATGGGCCGGGTCACCATCTGGAAAAGACCCGGGCCGGGATAAGACCGGCGAACCTACAAGAAGACACTGGAGGACGGAGGGTTAGGGGAGACATGATAACGATATATAAAATACTATGAGGAATTGACAAGGTGGACAGAGACAAGATGTTCCAGAGATGGGACACAGAAAAAGGGGTCACAATTGGAAGTTGAAGACTCCTTTGAGTCAATGGGATGTTAGGAAGTATTTCTTCAGTCATAGAGTTGTCAGGAAGTGGAATAGCCTAGAAAGCAACGTAGTGGAGGCAGGAACCATACATAGTTTTAAGACGAGGTTTGATAAAGCTCATGGAGCAGGGAGAGAGAGGACCTAGTAGCAATCAGTGAAGAGGTGGGGCCATGAGCTATGAATCGACCCCTGCAACCACAAATAAGTAAGTACAAATAGGTGAGCACAACACACATTGACCATGACCTCACAGTGAACCCTGGCTTATGTGTGTGCCTTGTGGAGCATTCAGTGCCATCTTTTATAGTAATCCACTATTTATTCCAGTCTTAGTGCCTCTGATTAAATCATACGCTTTCTTTTATACACTTGGCCTGTACATAAAGCTAGACGTGGACTCTGAAAGGACTACCATACAAAGATGTTAAGGATTAATGGGTGCTTCAAGGGACGGACTTTTGATATTCTTAAAGTGGCCGCTGTGCGCAGGTACGATATATTTTGCAGCGCGTGCTGGCAGTGCGGCGGGGTTGGCGGACGCTCCGTGCACCAGAGCTTGTCAGTAGGCACCAAGACACCATAGAAGGAGTTGAGTTGTTCGTCGCCCGCTGCTCGTCTCTTTCCATCTCTCGGGTGAAAAAGTTTTACAGGCGTTTCTGGAAAGAATTCTTGAGACTTGCTTCGTAATACGATTTCGCTCACGACTTACAATGATGTTTTGCGACATTTTAAGATTCATTTAAGGCTTAAAAATCATAAAGTAAACTTAAATTGTGCGTCACTTTCGTCAAAGTTGAAGTGATTATCTATATACAGATTTATATTGACGTGAAACAGAAATTCTTTAGCATAAGGAAAATTTTAATTAAATAATAGAAACAACTCAATTGATTTCAAATAACTGTTAGACAACATTTGCATACTTAGCCAGCCTTGTTGAGTTCTTTAAGTGATTAATCCTTACCAGTGTAACTTACAGCAGGTAAATCATAAGTGACCTGCCTGACCAGCTGTAACTTAGGACAGGTAAATGTTTAAGTTACCTGCCCAACCAGCTGTAACTTAGAGCCAGTACAAGTGATCTGCCTGACCAGCTGTAACTTAGAGCCAGTACAAGTGATCTGACTGACCAGCTGTAACTTGAGCCAGAGGATCTGCCGACCAGCTGAACAGAGCAGTACAAGGATCTGCCTGACCAGCTGTAATTAGGCCGTAAAGTGATCGCGCCAGCGAACTTGAGCCAGTACAAGTGATCTGACTGACCAGCTGTGTCCAGTAATCACCGTCATTATCTCAGGTAAGATCATTTCTACGGTTCGTCATTTAATAATAACGCTCAGTGAGGGCGTGTGGTTTAACTTGTTAATTCGTGATTGTAAGACGTTATTGCTGCCAAGTTAACTAGCTTTTGCGAATGTTTGTGAATGTTAACTGGTGATTGTAGGTGTTATCAAAGTTATGTTCCTCGTGATTAAGTTAATAATATTAACTCAAGATTATTAACTCTTGATTGTGAGTGCAAAGAATTTTATGCTATTTCGTTGAATTTTGGAATTGTTAATATAAAGTATATGCTAAAGTTATTATAGTGAATGTTGGGGGTTGAGTGTATGTGAATGTTGGGGTTGGTGAGGTGAATGTTGGGGTTGGTGAGTAGTGAATGTTGGGGTTGGTGAGTGAATGTTGGGTTGGTGTAGTGAATGTTGGGGTTCGTATAGTGAATGTTGGGGTTAGTGTATTAAATGTTGGGGGTTAGTATAGTGAATGATGGGGTGAGTGTATTGAATGTTGGGGTTGAGTGAGGTGAATGTTGGGGTTGGTGTATTGAATGTTGGGGTTAGTGTAGTGAATGTTGGGGTTAGTATAGTGAATGTTGGGGTTAGTGTAGTGGATGTTGGGGTTAGTATAGTGAATATTGGGGTTAATATAGTGAATGTTGGTTTAGTGTATTGAATGTTGGGGTTAGTGTATTGAATATTGGGGTTAGTATAGTGAATGATGGGGTGAGTGTATTGAATGTTGGGGTTAGTATGGTAAATGTTGGGGTAAGGGTAGTGAATGTTGGAGTTAGTGTAGTGAATGTTGTGGTTAGTATAATGAATGTTAGGGGTTATTGTTGTGAATGTTGGGGTTAGTGTAGTGAATGTTGGGGTTAGTGTAGTGAATGTTGGGGTTAGTGTAGTGAATGTTGGGGTTAGTGTAGTGAATGTTGGGTTAGTGTAGTGAATGGTGGTGCTAGTGTAGTGAATGTTAGTGTAGTGAATGTTGGGGTGAGTGTAGTGAATGTTGGGGTGAGTGTAGTGAATGTTATGGTTATTATAATGAATGTTGGGGTTATTGTAGTGAATGTTGCGGTTAGTGTAGTGAATGTTGTGGTTAGTATAATGAATGTTAGGGTTATTGTTGTGAATGTTGTGGTTAATCTAGTGAATGTTGGGGTTAGTGTAGTGAATGTTAATATATTGAATGTTGGTGTTAGTTTAGTGAATGTTGGGGTTTGTGTAGTGAATGTTGGGGTTTGTGTAGTGAATGTTGGGGTTTGTGTAGTGAATGTTGGGGTTAGTGTAGTGAATGTTCTGGTTATTATACTGAATATTGGGGTTAGCATGGACAGTGTTGGGGTTAGTGTAATGAATGTTGGGATTGGTGTAGTGAATGTTGGGATTAGTATATTTAATGTTAGGGTTAGTATAGTGTATGTTGTGATTAGCATATTAAATGTTGAAGGTAGCACGGTGAATATTGGGGTTAGGATGGTTGATGTTGAGGTTAGTATAGACGATGTTTTGATAATGCTGAGGATAGTTAAATGAATGATGATGTTAATGTAGGAGATGTTGGAGTTATCAGTGTTAGTGGTGTTACTGTTAATAAAGTTAAGAATGCTATTGGATGTTGGGTTTAGTAACGTGAAGATTGAGGTTGGTATGAGGAGGGGTTATTGAGATGGTTTGGACATATAGAGGCTGGAACGAAATAGAAATCTATAGTGGAGGGAAGCCGGGTAGGGGTCGGCCTAGGAAAGGTTGGAGGGAGGTGGTAAAGGAGGTTTTGTGTGCGAGGGGCTTGGACTTCCAGCAAGCGTGCGTGAGCGTGTTAGGAGCAAATGGAGACAAATGTTTTTTAGGACTTGACGTGCTGTTGGAGTGTAAGCAAGGTAACAATTATGAAGGGATTCAGGGAAACCGGCAGGCCGGACTTGAGTCCTGGAGATGGGAAGTACAGTGTCTGCACTCTGAAGATAACTGTAGTGTAAGCACGCCTCTGGCAAGACAGTGATGGAGTGAATGATGAATGTTGTTTTTCTTTTTTCGGGGGCCACCCTGCCTTGGTGGAAACGGCTGAGGTGTTAATAAAAAAATAAACGTTGATTGAAGTGAAGTAGATGTTGACATTAATTTAGTGGGTGATAGGTTAGTAGAGTTGATGTCTGGGTTGAAGTAGTGAATGTTGATGTTACTGTAGCAAATGTTGGGGATAGTACAGTGCATGTTATGGATAGTGTAATGGATGTTGGGATGAGTATAGTGGATGTTAAGGGTAGTATAGTGGATGTTAGGGGTAGTATAGTGGATGTTAGGGGTAGTATAGTGGATGTTAGGGGTAGTATAGTGGATGTTAGGGGTAGTATAGTGGATGTTAAGGGTAGTATAGTGGATGCTTAGCATGATAGTGGATAGTTGAAGGGTAGTATAGGGATGCTTGGGTAGTATAGTGATGTGGCTTAACATGAAAGTTGGGGGTTAGAATAGTGGACAGAGACGTGTCAATAGCAGACGATGTGCTTGTGGTTAATATAGTTGTTGTGGTTAATATAGTGGTTGTGGTTAATATGGTGGTTGTGGTTAATATGGTGGTTGTTAGGTGAATAACGTTTGTCTGGATAATAGTGTTTGTTAGGATAATTGTGGCTTAAGTTATTAGAAGTTTTTGTCGTAGTAGTAGTTAAGGTTATTGTGAAATGTTAATGTTTTAGGGTAATAGTAGTTATATATAGTAATAGTGATTGTTAAAGTATATACCAGTAATTGTTAGGGCAACTATGGTTTGATATTTGTGATAATTACGGAAACAAAAATTAAAGCGGTTTAGGTTGACATTTTAGGGCAACAGTGGTTTATTAAATAATAGTGATTGTTAGAGTAAAGATGATTAGGATAATAGTGGGTCTTAGGGATAGAAAGAGTTTTTCGTGTAAGATCAGCAAAATGGTTATTGATTATATATATATTTATATATATATATATATATATATATATATATATACTATATACTATATATATAATCCACCGAGCAGGGTGACCTAAAATGAAAAACGAAAGTTTTTTTTTTTAATTTAGTAATTTATACAGAAGACATTATTAGAGTAAAATTGGTTGATAACGATGAATTAGATTGCAAATATATAATGAAAGGTCATTAGTGTTAGTTTTATAATAGTGGTTGTTGATGTTAGTGTTATAACAGTAGTGGTTGTTGATTGTGCTATAACAACGTGGTGCTATGTTAATGCTATAACAGTAGTGGTTGTTGATGTTAGTGCTATAACAGTAGTGGTTGTTGATGTTAGTGCTATAACAACAGTGGTTGCTGATGTTAATGCTATAACAGTAGTGGCTGTTGATGTTAGTGCTATAACAGTAGTGGTTGTTGATGTTAGTGCTATAACAGTAGTGGTTGTTGATGTTAGTGCTATAACAGTAGTGGTTGTTGATGTTAGTGCTATAACAAGTGGTTAATGCTAGTACTGTAACAATAGTGGTTTTTATATTAGTACTATAACAACAGTGGTTGTTGATGTTAGTACTATAACAGCAGTGGTTGTTGATGTTAGTACTATAACAACAGTGGTTGTTGTGGTTAATTGTATGCTAGTGGTTGCTGAGGTTAGTGCAGCTGTAGTGGGTGAAGAGGTTAGTAATACATTAGAGGATGAGGAGGTTAGTTCTATAGTAGTGGGTGTTGAGGTTAGTACTAGTGGGTGTTGAGGTTAGCACTATACTAGTGGGTGTCGAGGTTAGTACTATACTAGTGATTGAGTTTAGTACTATACTAGTGGTATTGAGTTTAGTACTATACTAGTGGGTGTTGAGTTTAGTACTATACTAGTGGGTGTTGAGTTTAGTACTATACTAGTGGGTGTTGAGTTTAGTACTATACTAGTGGGTGTTGAGTTTAGTACTATACTAGTGGGTGAAGAGGTTTGTACTATACTAGTGGGTGTTGAGGTTAGTACTATACTAGTGGGTGTTGAGGTTAGTACTATACTAGTGAGTATTGAGTTTAGTACTATACTAGTGGGTGAAGAGGTTTGTACTATACTAGTGGGTGTTGAGGTTATTTCTATACTAGTGGGTTGGTTTGCAATATATAGTGGGTGTGAGGTTAGTACATACCAGTGGGTGTTAGTTTAGCACATACCAGGGGTGAAAGTTTGTACCATACCAGTGGGTGTTGAGGTTAGTACCTAGTGGGTGTTGAGGTATTCTATACAGTGACAGTGGGGTTTGAACAGTACAGTGGGTGTCAAGAGTATTATACAGTACCAGTGGGTGTAGTATTATACAGTACTAGTGGGTGTTGCATTATACAATACCAGTGGGTGTAGTATTATACAGTACAGGTGGGTGTAGTATTATACAGTACCAGTAGGTGTTGTATTATACAGTACCAGTGGGTGTAGTATTATACAGTACAGGTGGGTGTAGTATTATACAGTACCAGTGGGTGTTGTAGTATACAGTACCAGTGGGTGTTGTAGTATACAGTACCAGTGGGTGTTGTATTATACAGTACCAGTGGGTGTTGTATTATACAGTACCAGTGGGTGTTGTATTACACAGTACCAGTGGGTGTTGTATTACACAGTACCAGTGGGTGTTGTATTATACAGTACCAGTGGGTGTTATATTATACAGTACCAGTGGGTGTTGTATTATACAGTACCAGTGGGTGTTGTATTATACAGTACCAGTGGGTGTTGTATTATACAGTACCAGTGGGTGTTGTATTATACAGTATCAGTGGGTGTTGAACCTTGTAATACTAATAATTGTCGAGGATAGTATTACACTAATGTTTCTTGTAGCACTTTAATAGTGGGTGTTCTAGTGGTTGTGCTACTATACTAGTGGGTGTTGATATATAGTGCAGCATAACAGTGGGTGTTGCAACACATACCAGTGGGTGTTGCATACATACCAGTGGGTGTTGTATATACATATCAGTGGGTGCTTGTAACACATATGTCGAGGATGTTGTAGCACTAATGTGTGTTGCAGCACTTACTAGTGGGTGTTGAGCACATACTAGTGGTGTGCACCTATACTAGTGGGTGTTGCAGCACTATACTAGTGGGTGTTGTAGCACTATACTAGTGGGTGTTGTAGCACTATACTAGTGGGTGTTGCTAGCACTATACTAGTGGGTGTTGCAGCACTATACTAGTGGGTGTTGCAGCACTATACTAGTGGGTGTTGCAGCACTATACTAGTGGGTGTTGTAGCACTATACTAGTGGGTGTTGTAGCACTATATTAGTGGGTGTTGTAGCACTATATTATAGGTGTTCTAGCACTATACTAGTGGGTGTTGTAGCACTATACTAGAGAATGTTGCAGCACTATACTAGAGTGTGTTGTAGCACTATACTAGATTGTTGTAGCACTATAATAGAGAATGTTGTAGCACTATAATAGAGAATGTTGTAGCACTATACTAGAGAATGTTGTAGCACTATACTAGAGAATGTTGTAGCACTCTACTAGAGAATGTTGTAGCACTATAGAGAATATTGTAGCACTATACTAGAGTGTTGTAGCACTACACTAGTGTGTTATAGCACTGTACTAGAGTGTGTTATAGCACTGTACTAGAGTGTGTTATAGCACTGTACTAGAGTGTGTTATAGCACTGTACTAGAGTGTGTTATAGCACTGTACTAGAGTGTGTTATAGCACTGTACTAGAGTGTGTTATAGCACTGTACTAGAGTGTGTTATAGCACTGTACTAGAGTGTGTTGTAGCACTATACAAGTGGGTGTTGTAGCACTATACTAGTGGCATTGCAGTACTATACTAGTTCTTGTATTTTACTAGTCGTTGTCATAGTGCCATACTAGTGAGTGGTGTAGCACTATATTAGTGTTTGTATTACTATACTAGTGGGTATTGTACTGTACTAGTACTGTGTGTGTGTGTGTGTGTGTACTCACCTATTTGTGGTTGCAGGGGTCGATTCATAGCTCCTGGCCCCGCCTGTGTGTGTGTTTGTGTGCGCGCGCACCTGTGTGTCTGATATACTGTGTATACTGATCTTTTTTTGACGGCTGTGTTAGTGTTGCCTCAGACAACCTAGGCAAGATGTATTTTATTAGTGGGCGTTGAATTATGGCAATGGGTGTTGTAGTTTACTAGTGCTTGTTGTAGTGCTATATTAGTGTATTATAGTGGGTGTTGTAGTGTACTTGTGTTGTAGTGATTTATTAGTGTATTATAGTGAGTATTGTAGTATACTAGTGCTTGTTGTGGTGCTGTATTAGTGTATTATAGTGGGTATTGTAGTGTACTAGTTCTTGTTGCAGTGCTATATTAGTGTAGTATAGTGGGTATTATAGTACTATACTAGTCTGTGTTATATTATACTAGGGAGTGTAATGTACAACGGGTGTTGTAGTGTGCTAGTGAATGTTGTATTACACTAATAGTGTGTGTATGTGTGTGTTGGTTTTCGGGAGTTGTGTTGTTGTGGCCTCATACAACAAGCTGTATTTTATTTAAATTAGGTCTCAGGGCTCGTAGTCATGATACATCTGTGCAGCAGTGTGGAAATACAGTCATCGATAGAGCTGTAAACCCGTTAGGGGGATACAGTGGTGAGGCTTCACACATAAATAGCGCTTTCTTGGGATTATTTTTACATTCTTAGAGAAGTGTTAAGCCCAACGAAATCAGGTCTCATCAGTGAACGGAGAGGGTATATTCACATCCTTGGATCAAGAGCCCTTCTTCAATAACAAGGATTCCTCCTTAACAATATTTTCATGATGCCCCACAATTGCTTTTGATCTGAGGCATAAGAGTTTAATTTTTCTGAGTTCTCCGCGTGTCAGCCTCTCATTCAGTGAATGACCCATACAGGTTTAGTTCTTCACATGGCTGCTGCTGCTCCACATGAAGCAGTTGTCACCAGCCTAGTAATGATGATGTACAATCTTAATTAACCTGTCAATCCTCTTTAATTCTGATCATTTTTCAATAGCAAGGGAGGGGAAAAATTAGTGACCTTTTCACTGTTTTTAAAAAAAACTTATTTTAGTAAACAAGGTTCGAGCCCACACAATACCTTGTGTACCTAATTCATTATTAGTTTACTAACCCTTCAGGGGAAGCAGTCCTTAATGGTGGGTGGTGAGACGTGTGTTCATGTGTTCAGCCAGTGTCAGACCTGTCTTGTTGTCAGCCAGTGTCAGACCTGTCTTGTTGTCAGCCAGTGTCAGACCTGTCTTGTTGTCAGAGTGTCAGACCTGTCTTGTGGTCAGTGTTTCAGACCTGTCTTGTGGTCAGTGTTTCAGACCTGTCTTCTGATCAGCGTATATCAGACGCATGTGGTCAGCATGCGTCAGACCCATCCTATAGCCAGCTGGTATCAGACCCATCCTGTGGCCAGCTAGTGTCAGACCTGTTTTGTGAGCAGCTAATGTCAGACCAGTCTTGTGGTTAGCGTGCGTTTGTCCCATCTTGTGGTTAGATCGTCTTGTGGTCAGCCAGTGTCAGACTCATTATGTTGTCAGCCATAGTCACGCCCGTCTTGTCTTCAGCCTTTGTCAGACCCGTCCTAAGGTCAGCTAGTGTCAGACCAGTCTTGGAGTTATCTTGCAGTGAATCACACTGTCAGTCTTGTGATAGATAACCTATAGTGAATCAGACCCATGCAGACCACAGTTATCCACAGTGAATTACACCGTGTTAAACAGTGTCTAACCAGCCATGTTAGATATCCTGCAGTATAACAGACTGTCAGACCAATCTTATGGCTAGTTATCCTGCAATGGATCACACTGCGTCAGAACAGTCCCGTGTACGTCGCACCGTGTTAAATCAGTCATACATTATCATGAAATTATTAAGACCGTGTCAGTCCATTCTAGTGGTTAGTTATCATGCAGTTTCTCAGTGAGTTAGACAAGTCTTCTTAGTTATCATGCAGTTTCTCAGTGAGTTAGACAAGTCTTCTTAGTTATCTTGCAGTTGGTCACACCGTGTCAGACCAATTGTATGTTAGTTATCATTCAGTGTACGACACCATTCCTGATCAGTCTTGCGTTAGTTATCCTGAAGTGGATTAGATCTTGTCAGGCCACTATAGTGGTTAGTTATCCTGTAGTGGATTATCCTGAGTTAGGCTACGCGGTCGTTATAAAAACCAGAGCGGTAAGTTGCGGCTTGGGTTACGATACGTAATTCGGGTTAGCGCGTAAGTTACGATAGCAGGGGTGGGGAAGCGTTGCTTTGGGAATTGCTATGGGCAATTACTTGGATTTAATAACTTTATTGTACATTCCACATGCATCCTGGGGGCGGTAGTCACAAGGTTACAACCTGGGGGGGGTTGGGAACTAGAGTATTTTCAAATTTTGCTCACTTACATTGTTAATGAACTATTTAAAAATAATGTCAGTTGTTTGTACTACCACCACCATTACTACTACTAGTAATACTAATAATAATTTTGCATCTATGATTGAAAATTAATAAAAAAAAAAAATTAAGATAATTATTAATTTTAGTGCACTCATACTGTGTGCGATAGTCCAAAATTACAGCTGCACATATAAATGGTCCATGGTCGAGGCCCAATTATCTGTTGAGTGAATGTTTTACAATGGTAATGAGTTATTTATAGCAGGAGAAGTTAGACTTGTTAGTGAAGCTTTACATGTCATTACTAAAATAATATTAAAATAATCTTTAAAAATTGGGAAGGAATTATCATTTTTTTTTTAATTCAAAGACATATTGATGCAGTGGGAAAATAATTCTGCTTACCTATGCCGGTAAACAGTAACATGTAGACTCTGCTGATTTAGATATTTGAGTTGTATACATTTGTCTTTTCTTTGCGTGATAGTACACTGATAGGATTTCAGTCTCAAGTCGGTGAAATTCCGTAGAATTTATTGGGTATTGTTTCTCTAGCTGCTAGTGGGCAGTTAGCATGAAACTGAGATCGATTCTCCTCGAATCTTGAAATTTATGGGAATCCAAAGAAGTGGACCACGGCACAATTATTTATTAAGTTAGCATACCTATGCCAGACTCCAGACAGAAGTGTGTTGCAGTCATGCAAGAAGGAATTTTTAACATTTAGCAAGATAACCACGAAGTGTCAAGACTGTACATAGTTATACATTTGATTTCAAGGAACATAGCACACAATATAGCTTGGAGGGTGGAAAGCGAATTATTTATGCAGAAGCCATCACTCCGTCCCAACGACGGCCCTTGCAGTTATAACAGTGAACTGGTGAAGGGATCCACTGGTATATATATTTAGCTTAGGGGAGAGGATGTTCTGTGACGACAGTATCTATTTGAATTAAGGCGTAATACTTGTATGGTATCTTCCCTTCCCTTTCCCAAATCAAACTTTATCACCCCGCTTTACTTTATTACTTCACTTTGAGGCTTAGCGCTTTCCTCTCAATGAAATAACAGTCAACATGTAGCTTTGATTGTGATGGAAATGTTCTTTAGGAAAATGACGAGGCCAAGATTTGAGAGATTTTCCTATGGTAAAGGGAAGTGTCACGCTTATCGTTCTTATATATCTAATTCGTTTAGAGTTTTATACAGTTCTTTGAGGCTTTTGAAGGAGTTGCTAGTCTCTGAGGCGTTGTGTGCGGTGGTTAAAACGAGTTTCGATGTGCATATGAATGCCATTGTAGTGTCTCAGTGACACAATCTTTGATGTTAGAAATATTACATTCTAAAATAAGGTGAGTAATTATGCGAGAGATGAGCTTTCAATATTAATACTTCATTCTAAATGCGAGACCTTTCACAGTGCTGACACTTGCCTCAAATTAGAGCAGATCACTTAGTAATACTAAGTGATCTGAGCGCCTGTGTTGGTGGCCAAGTCTTGGTTAGTATATTCAAATAAAGGGTTTTCAGGTTTAATCGATAGTCAAAGGAATGCAATTCCAACATGTTGATGAATAAGACACATGTGTAACACCTGGGTATCTTCATTGAAGAGACGTTTCGCTTATACTGTAGGCTAAGTTCAGCCACATTCAGGGACATAATGATGGAGACTTTCGCAGTGGAGCCAGTGGAAAAGGTGAAGAACTGCAGCAGTTGTAGATGTGGACACAGGTAGGTGGGACCCATCGTACAGGTGCATCCCACAGCAATGTATCTTCAGTTTACTACATTCATTTTCTTTCATGTGTCCGGGAATTAATTTCTGAATGCTAAATGTGAAATCATATCTTTTATTTATTTTATACTCGCGTTACATAAGCCTATAAAAACGTAGGTTTACCCACGTATAAAAGGTCGCAAAAGAGGCTTCGCAACATGTCTGGCAGCACTGTCTTCGTAGCTCCAGGAAGGTCTAAATCTGCACGGGTCTCACTAGTGGCATAAGGAAAGGTTTTCTAGTGACAGCTCTGTGAGCGCGCATATTTAATATTTAAGCTCTCTCAGCTGAGGAAACTATTCCGTGTTCTTGGCAGGGAAACTATTTAGTGTTCATGGCAGGGAAACTATTTAGTGTTCATGGCAGGGAAACTATTTAGTGTTCATGGCAGGGAAACTATTCCGTGTTCATGGCAGGGAAACTATTTAGTGTTCATGGCAGGGAAACTATTCCGTGTTCTTGGCAGGAAACTATTCCGTGTTCTTGGCCAGGGAAAAAGTCCAGTTGTGATGTGGACAGGGGGGAACGTACTATCCAGCATGTTCTTGCAGTAAACTATTCCTTTCTGTGCAGGAATTAATTTCTGATGCAAATGTGAAACAATCTTTCATTTCTTAAGCAGAAACTATCCGTGTTCTATGGCATGGAAACTATTCCATGTTCTTGGCAGGACTTTCGTGCTGGCAGGAAGCTATTCCGTGTTCATGGCATGGAAATATTCCAGTGACATGTGAGGGAAACTATTCCAGTTTCAGCTGGAAAACAATTCCGTGTTCTTGCAGGAAACTATTCCGTGTTCTTGGCAGGAAACTATTCCGTGTTCTGGCAGGAAACTATTCCGTGTTCATGGCAGGAAACTATTCCGTGTTCATGGCAGGGAAACTATTCCGTGTTCTTGGCAGGGAAACTATTCCGTGTTCATGGCAGGGAAACTATTCCGTGTTCATGGCAGGGAAACTATTCCGTGTTCATGGCAGGGAAACTATTCCGTGTTCATGGCAGGGAAACTATTCCGTGTTCTTGGCAGGGAAACTATTCCGTGTTCTTGGCAGGGAAACTATTCCGTGTTCTTGGCAGGGATCTTGAACATAGTTAAACATAATTTGTGTATAAAGCATATTCGGTTGTGTTTATCATACCAATATCAAAGTTTATCATATCGGGGTGCATGAGTAAAGGTTTATAAAGTGATATATTGAAGCGGGACTCGGAACATCTTTATGGGCGCCTACTTCAAAGTTTTTTTTACACTTCTGTGTTGTACTGGATAAATTTTGACATAGTCATCCAAATACATCCTTTCTGGGAAGTGCACTTAGGAGCGCGTGTTGCTTGGTGGTGTCAGAGGCTGTTATAAGGAAGGTGGTGCAGGCAAAGATGGTGTATAAAGGAGAAACCTTAATTGGTATCATAGAGGTGCAAATGAGGATGTGTAAGAAGAGAAATGCAGAGTAAAGGGGTGGAAAGGTGTTTGACTCATATTATCTACTTTAATAGGCGTATGTAATAAGGAGTAACCAATTTATGTAAAATATAATCACTGTATTGTTTTAAATTAATTAATAAATTACATCTTAATGTTTTGAGACATAAGAATTATCAGTATAATGAAATCCTATGAATTAATTCTACGTAGAAAGCCTAGAATATAATTCGTATTAAAATCTTAACACAAGATTTAAAGAATGGCTGCAGAGGAGAGTTTAGAATCATATATGAAATTCTACTGGTTAATTAAGTTAATCCATACCGGCAAATCACCTAGAATAGAATAGAATAGAATTAAGTTAAATGCTTCTAGATCAAACAAGCGTCCACCCCTACTCCATGATCCCTCCAGGCAAACCCACCATGATACATGTATACAGTGATAGTGACAATGGAAGGCTATGTGCTAGAAGTAGAAAGTTACTTAGAATAAGGTTAAGTGTAATACAAGATATCGCAAGTTGTACACGAAGTGTAGACGAGTAGAGGAAGGTGGTGGTGTAGGTGTAGATGTAGACGAGGTAGAGGAAGGTGGTGGTGGTGTAGATGTAGACGGTAAAGGAAGGTGGTGGTGTAGGTGTAGACGGGTAGAAGAAGGTGGTGGTGTAGGTGTAGATGGGTAGAGGAAGGTGGTGGTGTAGGTGTAGACGTGCAGAATAAGGTTGTGTAAGACATGTAGACGTGCAGAATAAGGTGGTGTCAGACGTGCAGAGTAGAAAGGTGATGTAGACTTACAAAGGAGAGAGGTGGTATAAATGTAGATGTGTAGAGGATGAAGGCGCTATCTAAGTTTAAGTGTTGCAATGTGATAAATGCAGGATGCCAGGTGTGCAGTGTGATGAATGTAGGAGCAGGTGGATGAATGTAGATGTGTAGAGGATGAAGGCGCTATCTAAGTTTGTGTTGCAATGTGATGAATGCAGGATGCCAGGTGTGCAGTGTGATGAATGTAGGATGCCAGGTGTGCAGTGTGATGAATGTAGGATGCCAGGTGTGCAGTGTGATGAATGTAGGATGCCAGGTGTGCAGTGTGATGAATGTAGGATGCCAGGTGTGCAGTGTGATGAATGTAGGATGCCAGGTGTGCATTGTGATGAATATAGGATGCCAGGTGTGCAGTGTGATCAATATAGGATGCCAGGTGTGCAGTGTGATGAATGTAGGATGTCAGGTGTGCATTGTGATGAATATAGGATGCCAGGTGTGCAGTGTGATGAATATAGGATGCCAGGTGTGCAGTGTGATGAATGTAGGATGCCAGGTGTGCAGTGTGATCAATATAGGATGCCAGGTGTGCAGTGTGATGAATGTAGGATGCCAGGTGTGCAGTGTGATCAATATAGGATGCCAGGTGTGCAGTGTGATGAATGTAGGATGCCAGGTGTGCAGTGTGATGAATGTAGGATGCCAGGTGTGCAGTGTGATGAATGTAGGATGCCAGGTGTGCAGTGTGATCAATATAGGATGCCAGGTGTGCAGTGTGATGAATATAGGATGCCAGGTGTGCAGTGTGATCAATATAGGATGCCAGGTGTGCAGTGTGATGAATGTAGGATGCCAGGTGTGCAGTGTGATCAATATAGGATGCCAGGTGCAGTGTGATGAATGTAGGATGCCAGGTGTGCAGTGTAATGAATGTAGGATGCCAGGTGTGCAGTGTGATCAATATAGGATGCCAGGTGTGCAGTGTAATGAATGTAGGATGCCAGGTGTGCAGTGTGATCAATATAGGATGCCAGGTGTGCAGTGTGATGAATATAGGATGCCAGGTGTGCAGTGTGATCAATATAGGATGCCAGGTGTGCAGTGTGATCAATATAGGATGCCAGGTGTGCAGTGTGATGAATGTAGGATGCCAGGTGTGCAGTGTGATGAATGTAGGATGCCAAGTGTGCAGTGTGATGAATGTAGGATGCCAGGTGTGCAGTGTGATGAATATAGGATGCCAGGTGTGCAGTGTGATGAATGTAGGATGCCAGGTGTGCAGTGTGATCAATATAGGATGCCAGGTGTGCAGTGTAATGAATGTAGGATGCCAGGTGTGCAGTGTGATGAATATAGGATGCCAGGTGTGCAGTGTGATGAATATAGGATGCCAGGTGTGCAGTGTGATCAATATAGGATGCCAGGTGTGCAGTGTGATGAATGTAGGATGCCAGGTGTGCAGTGTAATGAATGTAGGATGCCAGGTGTGCAGTGTGATCAATATAGGATGCCAGGTGTGCAGTGTAATGAATGTAGGATGCCAGGTGTGCAGTGTGATCAATATAGGATGCCAGGTGTGCAGTGTGATGAATATAGGATGCCAGGTGTGCAGTGTGATCAATATAGGATGCCAGGTGTGCAGTGTAATGAATGTAGGATGCCAGGTGTGCAGTGTGATGAATGTAGGATGCCAAGTGTGCAGTGTAATGAATGTAGGATGCCAGGTGTGCAGTGTGATGAATGTAGGATGCCAGGTGTGCAGTGTGATGAATGTAGGATGCCAGGTGTGCAGTGTGATGAATGTAGGATGCCAGGTGTGCAGTGTGATGAATGTAGGATGCCAAGTGTGCAGTGTAAGAATGTAGGATGCCAGGTGTGCAGTGTGTTGCATGTAGGATGCCAGGTGTGCAGTGTAATGAATGTAGGAGCCAGGTGTGCAGGGATGAATGTAGGATGCCAGTGTGCAGTGTAATGAATGTAGGAGCCAGGTGTGCAGTGTGAGAATGTAGGAGCCAGGTGTGCAGTGTAATGAATGAGGATGCCAGGTGTGCAGTGTGATGAATATAGGATGCCAGGTGTGCAGTGTAAGAATGTAGGATGCCAGGTGTGCAGTGTGATGAATATAGGATGCCAGGTGTGCAGTGTGATCAATATAGGATGCCAGGTGTGCAGTGTAATGAATGTAGGAGCCAGGTGTGCAGTGTGATGAATGTAGGATGCCAGGTGTGCAGTGTGATGAATATAGGATGCCAGGTGTGCAGTGTAATGAATGTAGGATGCCAGGTGTGCAGTGGATGAATGTAGGATGCCAGGTGTGCAGTGTGATGAATATAGGATGCCAGGTGTGCAGTGTAATGAATGTAGGATGCCAGGTGTGCAGTGTGATGAATATAGGATGCCAGGTGTGCAGTGTGATCAATATAGGATGCCAGGTGTGCAGTGTGATGAATGTAGGATGCCAGGTGTGCAGTGTGATGAATGTAGGATGCCAGGTGTGCAGTGTGATGAATGCAGGATGCCAGGTGTGCAGTGTGATGAATGCAGGATGCCAGGTGTGCAGTGTGATGAATGCAGGATGCCAGGTGTGCAGTGTGATGAATGCAGGATGCCAGGTGTGCAATGTGATGAATGCAGGATGCCAGGTGTGCAGTGTGATGAATGCAGGATGCCAGGTGTGCACTCTCCCGCCATGTATGAGTACGTGGGATGGAAAGACAAAGATATATTTTAGCGGCTTCGAAAATATCGAAACAATTTTTGCTCAATAGTTTATCATATTTTTTACCAGATAAGACTTGTGGTTCTTACTGATCCGGTGGGATTCGAACTTACAGGAAAGCAGTCCTAAAACTTTCAAGGCAGTGGGCTAACCACTGTATTATGCCAGCATAATAAGAGTCGGTCAGCTAGATATATTTCTAGAAGCACATATAAGGTTAGCATGGGTACCACTGTGACCTGAGTACAGGTTTTTACCGAAGAATTTCATAGCAATATGAATGTTGGAAAACTGGTTCTCAACTCTCCTGGAAGCCGATATCAGCGATGGAAACCACGGAACTCTCAGACCAGTGCGTAAGCCACTCGGCTTTCGCACTGGCCTGGGGTTAAGGACTCACTCGCCATGGGTTCAATACTCACCTGTTTCGTGGTTAGTTTGCAATTGTGTTGTTACTATTTTGTGAATCGGTGATGGCTAAAGTCATGTTTGGTGTTCAAATCCCACCGATACCATGAACTGTGTACGATCGTGACTCTAAGACCTATTGTCATACTCTAGCAAAATATTGATGGTGTACTCTCAACATGCAATCCTCGACAGCTGTCTAAATCCTGAGGAGTTTGTTTACTGCTAGATGAGCAGACGCAGTGAATGTTAAAATATATTTCTCCCAGTTTCAGGACCTTCCTATCATGAGTCAATTGTTGCAACCACTGAGGTGAAGGTCACCCAAACTGACCTAATGGTTACCAGAATTACGATAGTTAGCAATAAAGGACTTTTACTGGAGAGACTGTGCTTACAGTACCCGTAGTGAGGGACTTTGAAGTTCTACACACAACCTATTGAAAAATCTTGGATTACGATTGATGAATGAGTGACTGTATTCTGAATATGAATTGACATTGGCAATGTGTTGGCTGGAGAGAACGGATTTCGCTGCAGGATGAACTATCATGATGGTGATTCTCTCAAAACCTTAGAATTTCAAGGCTGTCATGATGGAAAATCATCTCAGAATTCCGTGTAATTCTAATGGAAATTAAATATTTAAGAATTCTATTATCAGAAGGGAAACTCGGAACCTCTGAGCTCAGTGTGTTATTACAGAGGAAACTCGCTAACTCAGAATTCAGTGTAATAACGACGGAAACTTATTCACTGCCTGAAAGTGTTCTAAGTTTTTATAATGAAGTTACATTAAAGAATGAAAACGTTCCGTGTTATCACGATAGACACTCCCTCGACACCTCTTTTCCTGATAGAAACTTCCTTCACTCATCCCCTCATATGTTATCATGATGGTAGTGTTCTTCCCTCAACACTTGTACCATCATGATGGTAGTGTTCTTCCCTCAACACTTGTACCATCATGATGGTAGTGTTCTTCCTTCAACACTTGTACCATCATGATGGTAGTGTTCTTCCCTCAACACTTGTATTATCATGATGGTAGTGTTCTTCCCTCAACACTTGTACCATCATGATGGTAGTGTTCTTCCCTCAACACTTGTACCATCATGATGGTAGTGTTCTTCCCTCAACACTTGTATCATCATGATGGTAGTGTTCTTCCCTCAACACTTGTATCATCATGACAGTAGTGTTCTTCCCTCAACACTTGTACCATCATGATGGTAGTGTTCTTCCCTCAACACTTGTATTATCATGATGGTAGTGTTCTTCCCTCAACACTTGTACCATCATGATGGTAGTGTTCTTCCCTCAACACTTGTACCATCATGATGGTAGTGTTCTTCCCTCAACACTTGTACCATCATGATGGTAGTGTTCTTCCCTCAACACTTGTATTATCATGATGGTAGTGTTCTTCCCTCAACACTTGTATCATCATGACAGTAGTGTTCTTCCCTCAACACTTGTACCATCATGATGGTAGTGTTCTTCCCTCAACACTTGTATTATCATGATGGTAGTGTTCTTCCCTCAACACTTGTACCATCATGATGGTAGTGTTCTTCCTCAACATTTGTATTATCATGATGGTAGTGTTCTTCCTCAACACTTGTACCATCATGATGGTAGTGTTCTTCCCTCAACACTTGTACTATCATGATGGTAGTGTTCTTCCCTCAACACTTGTACCATCATGATGGTAGTGTTCTTCCCTCAACACTTGTATTATCATGATGGTAGTGTTCTTCCCTCAACACTTGTATTATCATGATGGTAGTGTTCTTCCCTCAACACTTGTATTATCATGATGGTAGTGTTCTTCCCTCAACACTTGTACCATCATGATGGTAGTGTTCTTCCCTCAACACTTGTATTATCATGATGGTAGTGTTCTTCCCTCAACACTTGTACCATCATGATGGTAGTGTTCTTCCTCAACACTTGTATTATCATGATGGTAGTGTTCTTCCTCAACACTTGTATTATCATGATGGTAGTGTTCTTCCCTCAACACTTGTACAATCATGATGGTAGTGTTCTTCCCTCAACACTTGTATTATCATGATGGTAGTGTTCTTCCCTCAACACTTGTACCATCATGATGGTAGTGTTCTTCCCTCAACACTTGTATCATAATGATGGTAGTGTTCTTCCCTCAACACTTGTATCATCATGATGGTAGTGTTCTTCCCCTCAACACTTGTATCATCATGATGGTAGTGTTCTTCCCTCAACACTTGTATCATCATGATGGTAGTGTTCTTCCCTCAACACTTGTATCATCATGATGGTAGTGTTCTTCCCCTCAACACTTGTATCATCATGGTGGTAGTGTTCTTCCCCTCAACACTTGTACCATCATGATGGTAGTGTTCTTCCCCTTAACACTTGTATCATCATGATGGTAGTGTTCTTCCCTCATCACTTGTATCATCATGATGGTAGTGTTCTTCCCTCAACACTTGTATCATCATGATGGTAGTGTTCTTCCCTCAACACTTGTACCATCATGATGGTAGTGTTCTTCCCTAAACACTTGTATCATCATGATGGTAGTGTTCTTCCCTAAACACTTGTACCATCATGATGGTAGTGTTCTTCCCTCAACACTTGTACCATCATGATGGTAGTGTTCTTCCCTCAACACTTGTATCATTATGATGGTAGTGTTCTTCCCTCAACACTTGTATCATTATGATGGTAGTGTTCTTCCCCTCAACACTTGTATAATCATGATGGTAGTGTTCTTCCCTCAACACTTGTATCATCATGACAGTAGTGTTCTTCCCCTCAACACTTGTATTATCATGATGGTAGTGTTCTTCCCTCAACACTTGTACCATCATGATGGTAGTGTTCTACCCTCAACACTTGTATCATCATGATAGTAGTGTTCTTCCCCTCAACACGTATACATATGACGACAGAGTCCTTGAACCGGTAAACCAGCTGAAGGTCTTGGTCAGATGACCAAAAGCTCCAGTGGAGGGTCATCATTCTACTAACACCCGTGTCAGGAATAATTATCCTGTTTCCTGACGAATCTAACCTAACAACCTTCCCTCAGCACACTTCATGAGATATACAGCTGTTTAACCATACGAAACAACTATAATTAATGGGTAATACGGATAGTGGCAATAATAATATAAATAATATCTTAATGCAAGGTAACACTGGTATCAGTGTTACTTTGCATTACTGGATGTGGTGTTAGGCTTAACACCACGTCTAATACCAGTCCGTCTGAGCCATACCGGTCATGTATCAGACTGCATCAACTGTATCAGATGTTTGCCACATCGTCTCAGCCATACTGGTCAATACTGTATTATGCTTGGAGTCATATCTATGACTAGAAACTTGCTTTTGGTGCTTGGGGTTATGAGAAAATAAAAACATATTATATATATTTTCCAATGACCCGGTCGTAGCCCACCGAGGCAGGGTGACCTAAAAGGAAAAACGATGTTTTTCTTTTTAGATTTAGTATTTTATACATGAGAATGGGTTATTAGTCCCTTGTTCCCTTCATCTTAGTCGCCTCATAGGACACGCATGGCTTAGGGCGGAAGAATTCTTATCCACTTCCCATAGAGATAAAAGGAAATAAAGAACAAGAACTATTAAGAAAATAGAAGAAAACTTAGATGGGTATATATATATATATATATATATATATATATATATATATATATATATATATATATATATATATATATATATATATATATATATCATGCATGTACATGTATGTTTAGTGTGATCAAAGTGTAAGAAGAAGTAGCAAGATATATCTGTTATCCCGCGTGTTTATGAGACAGAATAAAGACACCAGCAATCCTACCACGTGTAAAACAATTAAGGTTTCCGTTTTACACTCACTTGGCAGGACGGTAGTACCTCCCTGGGTGGTTGCTGACTATCGACCTACTACCTAGGAAATTATATATATAGGACTTGACGTGCTGTTGGAGTGTAAGCAAGGTAACATTTATGAAGGGATTCAAAGAAACCGGCAGACCGGACTTAAGTCCTGGAGATGGGAAGTACAGTGCCTGTACTCTGCAGTTTTATAACTGTAGTGTGAGCATGCCTCTGGTCAATTAACAAGAACTCATTTAAAATTAAGTCCTTTCTAAAATTTTCTGTTATACGTTTAAAGATATATTTTTTTTTCATTTATGTTAATGTAAAAATTAATAATTTTGTACCAAAAGAACCTCAGAAAACTTGCCTCAACTTATTATAACAAGCGCAATTTAATTTAGCCTAATCCAACTAAATATATGTTAGTTAAGTTTACAATTTAATAATAAACAAACACAATGAAATATATTTTTCGTTAGGTTCAGAATGATTTTTGCGAAATCATTGCATACACAAAATTTTCACTTGCCTTATTCAGCAAGAAGACCGTTGCTATTTAAGACATATATATATATATATATATATATATATATATATATATATATATATATATATATATATATAATTAAAAATAATATAAATATATATATAATATAATATATATATATATATATATATATATATATATATATATATATATATATATATATATATATATATATATATATATATATATATATATATATAACATGGCATTGAGTGGTAGGGACTTGAGCATCCAACAGGCTGTGCGACCGTGTTAGATTCGGGTGAGTGGAGACAAGTGGATTAGAGTAGGGGGGGTGAAGGTTTTGAGTGAAAAAGCTTGATCCTCGAGATTGGAGACAAGTACTGTTTTTTTTCTGGGGCTTAGCGAGTGAGAGTAAGATAACATCAATGCAGGGATTTAGGGTAACAGGTTATCTTTATTTGAGTGAGGATGTTGCGTTTCAATGCATCTTAGGAACAATATTCTTCTAGAATGATAAGATAGGCAATAAGGGATATTGAAGAAAATGCCGACGAAGTAAACAAACATTTAAGTTCAATATTTTTATTTATTGTTATTGTTGTTTTATAAGTATTATGCAAATCGCTTGAAGGGGAATGTAATTTCGAGTCAAACAGCAAACAATCTTTGAACGATAATATCAAATTGATACCAGACTTAAAAAAAAAAAATACAGATTGAGGGAAATCAGTCGTTTTAGCAAAATGAAATTAGTCGTTTTAACAAGGTGAAAACAGTCGTTTTCAAAAGCAGTGAATTAACAAGTAATACCAATTAGTCTCACAACGCGGATCAGTCGTTTTCATAAAATGAAGGGAGTCGTTCTTTTAAGAGGGAAATCAGTCGTTTTACATATTTAGTTCGTATTAGTTTTAATAGTGAAACCAGAAATTTACAAAGTGACGCAGTCGTTTACAAAATTAAAACAAAACGGTTTACAAAACAGTGGATACTGTTAAATAGGACGTCGGTATAAAGGTACACAGGACGTTGTTAATAAGATTAAAAGGAGATTGAAAATATACTTACATAAGATAGTGTTAATAAAGTAACACAGCAGATTGTAAATAAAGTTTAACAGCGCTTTGGTTATAAAGTTAAAGAAAACGTTGACAGTAAAAGTTACAGAGAACGTCGGAAAAAAAAAAACGTAAACCAGTTCGTTGATATTAATGTTAATCAGAACTTGAAAATAAAGCTGCCAGTTTTTATTTCCCAAAAAAAAATATTTGCAAAACATGAGTAAAGAATAAAATAAAAAAGGGGGAAAATTCAACTAGCCATAAAAAAGTGGACAGTAAAATTATGGGCTGTCATATTACATGACACAGAAGTGTCAAGGAGTGTCATAGCCACATTATGTGGTAACTTCATGTAGTGTGTTAACTCACATGTGTCATTACTAGATATAGAATGGGATAACTACATGATGTGATTACCAAGTGAAAATCTTGATACCCACATTAGATAATAATGTCTGATCATATGCACCGTCATGACCACATTTGTGATAACTAGCTGTATAACCCTTGTGGTTTAGCGCTTCTTTTGATTATAATAATAATTGTGATAACTAAATGTATGATAACCGTTTGTATGTGTTAATCACACGTAGTGTGATAACTACGTGTAGTGTGACGACCACGTAGTGTGATAACTACATGTAGTGTGACGATCACGTAATGTGATAACTACGTGTAGTGTGACGACCACGTAGTGTGATAAGTACATGTAGTGTGACGACGACGTAATGTGATAACTACGTGTAGTGTGACGACCACGTAGTGTGATAACTGCGTGTAGTGTGACGACCACGTAGTGTGATAACTGCGTGTAGTGTGACGACCACGTAGTGTGATAACTGCGTGTAGTGTGATGACCACGTAATGTGAAAACTACGTGTAGTGTGACGACTACGTAGTGTGATAACTGCGTGTAGTGTGACGACCACGTAGTGTGAAAACTACGTGTAGTGTGACGACCACGTAGTGTGATAACTACGTGTAGTGTGACGACCACGTATTGTGATAACTGCGTGTAGTGTGACGACCACGTAGTGTGATAACTACATGTAGTGTGACGACCACGTAATGTGAAAACTACGTGTAGTGTGACGACTACGTAGTGTGATAACTGCGTGTAGTGTGACGACCACGTAGTGTGATAACTACATGTAGTGTGACGACCACGTAGTGTGATAACTACGTGTAGTGTGACGACCACGTATTGTGATAACTACATGTAGTGACGACCACGTAGTGATAACTACGTGTAGTGTGACGACTACGTAGTGTGATAACTGCGTGTAGTGTGACGACCACGTAGTGTGATTACATGTAGTGTGACGACCACATCGTATTTGATAACTACATGTATGTGATAACTAGTGTATAACTACGTGTAGTGTGACGACCACGAGTTATAACTACGTATGTGAACCACCATAGTTGATAACCGTGTTGTGTGACGACACACGTAGTGTGATAACTACGTGTAGTGTGACGACCACGTAGTGTGATAACTACGTGTAGTGTGACGAACACGTAGTGTGATAACTGCGTGTAGTGTGACGAACACGTAGTGTGATAACTGCGTGTAGTGTGACGACCACACGTAGTGTGATAACTACGTGTAGTGTGACGACCACACGTAATGTGATAATTACGTGTAGTGTGACGACCAAACGTAGTGTGATAACTGCGTGTAGTGTGACGACCATACGTAGTGTGATAACTACGTGTAGTGTGACGACCACACGTAGTGATAACTACGTGTAGTGTGACGACCACTGTGTGATAACTACGAAGTGTGACGACCACACGTTGTGTGACGACCATACGTAGTGTGATAACTACGTGTGTGATGACCACGTAGCGTGATAACTGCGTGTAATGTGGTGACCATACGAAGTGTGATAACTACGTGTAGTTTGACGACCACACGTAGTGTGATAACTGCGTGTAGCGTTACGACCATACGTAGTGTGATAACTACGTGTTGTGTGACGACCATATCTGCTATATTGACATGTGTAATAACTGCATATGTGATAACCTCGTGTATTGTAATAAATTGCTCGACAATCACATGTCTATAACCACATGTCTTGTGATAACCGCCTATAGTGATAACCACTTGCCTGATACCCACATGTTTGATATTCATAAACCTGTTAACTTCACTTTCTATAACTACATTTGTGATAATCACATGAGTACTAACCATATCGATAATATTTGAGATAACAATATAAATAACTAGACGATAACCTCGTGTGTATGATAACTACACTTCTAATATATGTATGTTGTGTGCGATAAGATCTCAGTAAACAGGTGATATCACATTCTGCATGTAGTGTGATAACCACATATAGCCATATGTAGTGTGATAACCACATATAGCCATATGTAGTATGATAACCACATATTGCGATATGTAGTGTGATAACCACATATGCCATAGTAGTGTAATAACCACATATGCCATATGTAGTGTGATAAACACACATAGCCATATGTAGTGTGATAACCAAATATAGCCATATGTAGTGTGATAACCACATATAGCCATATGTAGTGTGATAACCACATAGCCATATGTAGTGTGATAACCACATATAGCCATATGTAGTGTGATAACCACATATAGCCATATGTAGTGTGATAACCACATATAGCCATATGTAGTGTGATAACCTCATATAGCCATATGTAGTGTGATAACCACATATAGCCATATGTAGTGTGATAACCACATATAGCCATATGTAGTGTAATAACCACATATAGCCATATGTAGTGTGATAACGACATATAGCCATATGTAGTGTGATAACCACATATAGCCATATGTAGTGTGATAACCACATATAGCCATATGTAGTGTGATAACCACATATAGCCATATGTAGTGTGATAACCACATATAGCCATATGTAGTGTGATAACCACATATAGCCATATGTAGTGTGATAACCACATATAGCCATATGTAGTGTGATAACCACATATAGCCATATGTAGTGTGATAACCACATATAGCCATATGTAGTGTGATAACCACATATAGCCATATGTAGTGTGATAACCACATATAGCCATATGTAGTGTGATAACCACATATAGCCATATGTAGTGTGATAACTACATATAGCCATATGTAGTGTGATAACCACATATAGCCATATGTAGTGTGATAACCACATATAGCCATATGTAGTGTGATAACCACATATAGCCATATGTAGTGTGATAACCACATATTGCCATATGTAGTGTGATAACCACATATAGCCATATGTAGTGTCATAACCGCATATAGCCATATGTACTGCGATAACCTCATATAGCCATATGTAGTGTGATAACCGCATATAGCCATATGTAGTGTGATAACCACATATAGCTATATGTAGTGTGATAAACACATATAGCCATATGTAGTGTGATAAACACATATAGCCATATGTAGTGTGATAACCGCATATAGCCATATGTAGTGTGATAACCACATATAGCCATATGTAGTGTGGTAAACACATATAGCCATATGTAGTGTGATAACCACATATAGCCATATGTAGTGTGATAACCACATATAGCCATATGTAGTGTGATAAACACATATAGCCATATGTAGTGTGATACACACATATAGCCATATGTAGTGTGATAACCACATATTGCCATATGTAGTGTGATAACCACATATAGCCATAGGAGTGTGATAAACACATATAGCTATATGTATTGTGATAACCACATATAGCCATATGTAGTGTGATAACCACATATAGCCATATGTAGTGTGATAAACACATATAGCCATATGTAGTGTGATAACCGCATATAGCCATATGTAGTGTGATAACCACATATAGCCATATGTAGTGTGATAAACACATATAGCCATATGTAGTGTGATAACCACATATAGCCATATGTAGTGTGATAACCACATATAGCCATATGTAGTGTGATAAACACATATAGCCATATGTAGTGTGATAAACACATATAGCCATATGCAGTGTGATAACCACATATTGCCATATGTAGTGTGATAACCACATATAGCCATAGGAGTGTGATAAACACATATAG
Organism: Cherax destructor; assembly: GCA_009830355.1. Lineage (NCBI taxonomy): Eukaryota > Metazoa > Arthropoda > Malacostraca > Decapoda > Parastacidae > Cherax > Cherax destructor. The sequence continues at coordinate 111,108 of WNWK01002192.1, forward strand.
CTATATGTAGTGTGATAACCACATATAGCCATATGTAGTGTGATAACCACATATAGACATACGTAGTGTGATAACCACATATAGCCATATGTAGTGTGATAACCACATATAGCCATATGTAGTGTGATAAACACATATAGCCATATGTAGTGTGATAACCACATATAGCCATATGTAGTGTGATAACCACATATAGCTATATGTAGTGTGATAACCACATATAGCCATATGTAGTGTGATAACCACATATAGCTATATGTAGTGTGATAACCACATATTGCCATATGTAGTGTGATAACCACATATAGACATATGTAGTGTGATAACCACATATAGCCATATGTAGTGTGATAACCACATATAGCCATATGTAGTGTGATAACCACATACAGCCATATGTAGTGTTATAACCACATATAGCCATATTTAGTGTGATAAACACATATAGCAATATGTAGTGTGATAAACACGTATAGCCATATGTAATGTGATAACCACATATTGCCATATGTAGTATGATAACCACATATAGCTATATGTAGTGTGATAACCACATATAGCCATATGTAGTGTGATAACCACATATTGCCATATGTAGTGTGATAACCACATATTGCCATATGTAGTGTGATAACCACATATTGCCATATGTAGTGTGATAACCACATATTGCCATATGTAGTGTGATAACCACATATTGCCGTATATAGTGTGATAACCACATATTGCCGTATGTAGTGTGATAACCACATATTGCCATATGTAGTGTGATAACCACATATTGCCATATGTAGTGTGATAACCACATATAGCGATATGTAGTGTCATAACCGCATATAGACATATGTAGTGTGATAACCTCATATAGACATATGTAGTGTGATAACCACATATTGCCATATGGTGTGATAACCACATATTGCCATATGTAGTGTGATAACCACATATTGCCATATGTAGTGTGATAACCACATATTGCCATATGTAGTGTGATAACCACATATTGCCATATGTAGTGTGATAACCACATATTCCGTATATAGTGTGATAACCACATATTGCCGTATGTAGGTGATAACCACATATTGCCATATGTAGTGTGATAACCACATATTGCCATATGTAGTGTGATAACCACATATAGCGATATGTAGTGTCATAACCGCATATAGACATATGTAGTGTGATAACCTCATATAGACATATGTAGTGTGATAACCACATATTGCCATATGTAGTGTGATAACCACATATTGCCATATGTAGTGTGATAACCACATATTGCCATATGTAGTGTGATAACCACATATTGCCATATGTAGTGTGATAACCACATATTGCCGTATATAGTGTGATAACCACATATTGCCGTATGTAGTGTGATAACCACATATTGCCATATGTAGTGTGATAACCACATATAGCGATATGTAGTGTCATAACCGCATATAGACATATGTAGTGTGATAACCACATATAACCATATGTAGTGTGATAACCACATATTGCCATACCACGGGTGGGGTTCGAACCCCACCCGTGGTATGGTTAATGCTAGGCTGGGTAGCAAAAACCTTCAGTTTGAATCCAGATATCGTGCTGCTGTCAGCAGTCAAGAACAATCATTTTGCACAACAAACCATTTGTTGTCTTCGGTACGTATAATCTGATAAATAATAACACCTCGGAACATTCTCCTCATACAAGATGAAGGATGTTGTCTCCACAAGATCGTTCTAAACTTAGATGACACGTCATAGATGATGCATTTTAGGGCATTAGAAGTCCTTACAATAGACTAGACTATTATTGTGCAATAAACGGATCACCAACTAATTAACTGTCATTCTGCAACTGCTGTATGACCACTACCCATACTAATAATAATAATAATAATAATAATAATAATAATAATAATAACTGAACACTGTTCTATTAAATCTGGTGAAGCTGAATCCCTGGAAAATACACATTAAAGTCGCTGCATGTATAAATTCAGTCACCTGAATTATTGGAATTACTCCTGAAATCCCTCAAATGGGAGAGCAAGGAAGGAACCTGTAATATATATCGAAAATATACCGGAGGGAGTAATTCCAAATTGTTCATTGAAATTAATCTTTTTGAGAGACTTATTAGGTGGTTGAAGATGTCTGAAGTGATAGTCTGTGGGAAATAGAGGGAGAGACCAGGGTGTGTGTTCTCTGAGGGAGAGACCAGGGTGTGTGTTCTCTGAGGGAGAGACCAGGGTGTGTGTTCTCTGAGGGAGAGACCAGGATGTGTGTTCTCTGAGGGAGAGACCAGGGTGTGTGCTCTCTGAGGGAGAGACCAGGTTGTATGTTCTATGAGGGAGAGACCAGGGTGTGTGTTCTCTGAGGGAGAGACCAGGGTGTGTGTTCTCTGAGGGAGAGACCAGGGTGTGTGCTCTCTGAAGGAGAGACCAGGGTGTGTGTTCCCTGAGGGAGAGACCAGGGTGTGTGTTCTCTGAGGGAGAGACCAGGGTGTGTGTTCTCTGAGGGGGAGACCAGGGTGTGTGTTCTCTGAGGGGAGACCAGGGTGTGTGCTCTCTGATGGAGAGACCAGGGTGTGTGCTCTCTGAAGGAGAGACCAGGTGTGTGCTCTCTGAAGGAGAGACCAGGGTGTGTGCTCTCTGAGGGGGAGACCAGGGTGTGTGTTCTCTGAGGGGGAGACCAGGGTGTGTGCTCTCTGATGGAGAGACCAGGGTGTGTGCTCTCTGAAGGAGAGACCAGGGTGTGTGCTCTCTGAAGGAGAGACCAGGGTGTGTGCTCTCTGAAGGAGAGACCAGGGTGTGTGCTCTGAAGGAGAGACCAGGGTGTGTGCTCTGAAGGAGAGACCAGGGTGTGTGCTCTCTGAAGGAGAGACCAGGGTGTGTGCTCTCTGAAGGAGAGACCAGGGTGTGTGCTCTCTGAAGGAGAGACCAGGGTGTGTGCTCTCTGAAGGAGAGACCAGGGTGTGTGCTCTCTGAAGGAGAGACCAGGGTGTGTGCCTCTGAAGGAGAGACCAGGGTGTGTGCCTCTGAAGGAGAGACCAGGGTGTGTGCTCTCTGAAGGAGAGACCAGGGTGTGTGCTCTCTGAAGGAGAGACCAGAGTGTGTGCTCTCTGAAGGAGAGACCAGGTGTGTGCTCTCTGAAGGAGAGACCAGGGTGTGTGCTCTCTGAAGGAGAGACCAGGGTGTGTGCTCTCTGAAGGAGAGACCAGGGTGTGCTCTCTGAAGGAGAGACTAGGGTGTGTGCTCTCTGAAGGAGAGACCAGGGTGTGTGCTCTCTGAAGGAGAGACCAGGGTGTGTGCTCTCTGAAGGAGAGACCAGGGTGTGTGCTCTCTGAAGGAGAGACCAGGGTGTGTGCTCTCTGAAGGAGAGACCAGGGTGTGTGCTCTCTGAAGGAGAGACCAGGGTGTGTGATCTCTGAAGGAGAGACCAGGGTGTGTGCTCTCTGAAGGAGAGATTAGGGTGTGTGCTCTCTGAAGGAGAGACCAGGGTGTGTGCTCTCTGAAGGAGAGATTAGGGTGTGTGCTCTCTGAAGGAGAGACCAGGGTGTGTGCTCTCTGAAGGAGAGACCAGGGTGTGTGCTCTCTGAGGAAGAGACCAGGGTGTGTGTTCTCTGAGGAAGAGACCAGGGTGTGTGTTCTCTGAGGAAGAGACCAGGGTCAGTGTTCTCTGAGGAAGAGACCAGGGTCAGTGTTCTCTGAGGAAGAGACCAGGGTCAGTGTTCTCTGAGGAAGAGACCAGGGTCAGTGTTCTCTGAGGAAGAGACCAGGGTCAGTGTTCTCTGAGGAAGAGACCAGGGTCAGTGTTCTCTGAGGAAGAGACCAGGGTCTGTGTTCTATGAGGAAGAGACCAGGGTCTGTGTTCTATGAGGAAGAGACCAGGGTCTGTGTTCTCTGAGGAAGAGACCAGGGTCTGTGTTCTCTGAGGGAGAAACCCGGGTGTGTGTTCTCTGAGGGAGAGACCAGGGTTTGTGTTCTCTGAGGGAGAGACCAGGGTGTGTGTTCTCTGATGAAGAGACCACTGTACGTGTCCACTGAGTTAGAGACCACTGTACGTGTCCACTGATGTAGAGACCAGGGTACGTGTCCACTGATGTAGAGACCAGGGTACGTGTCCACTGATGTAGAGACCAGGTTACGTGCTCACTGATGTAGAGACCAGGTTACGTGCTCACTGATGTAGAGACTAGTTTACGTGCTCACTGAGGTAGAGACCAGGTTACGTGCTCACTGATGTAGAGACTAGTTTACGTGCTCACTGAGGTAGAGACCAGGTTACGTGCTCACTGATGTAGAGACTAGTTTACGTGCTCACTGAGGTAGAGACCAGGTTACGTGCTCACTGATGTAGAGACCAGGTTACGTGCTCACTGATGTAGAGACCAGGTTACGTGCTCACTGATGTAGAGACCAGGTTACGTGCTCACTGATGTAGAGACTAGTTTACGTGCTCACTGATGTAGAGATCAGCATACGTGTTCACCGTGGTAGAGAGCAGGGTACGTGCTCACTGAGGTAGAGACCAGGTGAGTGTTCACCGAGGTAGAGACCAGAGCATAAGTGATCTATCAGACACTAGACTACATGTTCTTTATTAAACCAAGTTAGGTGTTCTTTCTGTGACAGTTACGTGTTCTCTCTATAACCAAGTAACGTATTCTCTCTATAACCAAGTTACGTGTTCTCTCCAAGACTAATTACGTGTTCTCTCTGTTACAAAGTTACGTGTTCTCTTTGGGACAAAGTTATGTGTTCTCTCTTTCACCAAGTTACGTGTTCTCTCTTCCAAGTTACGTGTTCTCTCTTCTTCCAAGTTACGTGTTTTCTCTGTGACCAAGTTACGTGTTCTCTTTGTGACAAACATATATTTTCTCTAAGAACAAGTTACCTATTCTTTCTGAGAACTAGTTACTTGTTCTCTAAGAACGTTTCGTGTTCTCTGAGAACAAGTTAGGTGTTCTTTCTGTCAACACGTTACGTGTTCTCAAAAACTATTCTCTGAGAAGTCGTGTTATCTGTGAACGGGTAACGTGTTCCGAGAACAAGTTACGTGTTGTCTGAGAAGTTACGAGTTGTCCGATAACAAGTTACGTGTTTTCCGATAAGTTACGTGTTGTCCGATAACAAGTTCCGTGTTGCCTGAGAAGTTGTGTTGTTGAGAAGAAGTTACGTATTGCCTGAGAACAAGTTACGTGAGGTCCAAGATGTTGCGTATTTTCTGAGAAGTTGCGTGTTTTTGGTGAGCAAGTTACGTGTTCTGCATGAGCTGGTTACGTATTCACTGTCTGGGTACAAGTTCTCTCACAAAGTTAGATATTCCCTCACATGTAGAGAACAGGTTACGTGCTTACCCCTAATTACATTACATGGAAGTAATTAGAAATTCTTGCTCACGTAAGCAGAGCATATATTGTGTGTGTTAAAGTGGCTATCTCAGGGAAATTATATATATGTAATTATTGCTTCTGAAGAAAAAATATGCGAGTCCATTTTCAGAGCTGATGTTAATTCTGCCCTTTATTATTATCCTGTTTTAGAAAAATATAATCAAGCGAGGTAAATAGAGCCCGTAAATAGTTATTGGCAAGAATAAATGTTATTTTAATGTTACACTTGACTGACCCAGCTATTTTTATGCCTTCGTGTACCACTTAATGTTTGTGTATCTCGTTTTGTATACATTTTTAGTGTGGTCAAGCGTGCTCGTGTGTGTGTGTGTGTGTGTGTGTGAATTGACCTATATGTGGTTGTAGGTGTTGAGTCTCTGCTCCTGGCCCGGCCCCTTCGCTGGTCACAACTAGGTTCACTCTCTTCTGGCTTCGAGAGGCTTATCGTGCCTCTTCTTAAAGATATTTAATGGATCCTATCTCGACCACTTCATTCTCCAGGTCATTCCACTTCCTGACCACTATATCACTCGCAGCCATTCTGGACTAACCTTGTTGCAGACGTTTGCAATTTCTTCAGTTTTTGAACAAGCTAGGTCAGGAGTGGGCTCTATACTGGTGCTACATACTCCAGTATGGGCCTGATGTACACGGTATATAGTGTCGTGAATGTGTCGTTAGATATCTGAAAGTTAGCCTTAAATTTGCTAGACGAGCATTTGCTGCAGCAGTTATTCGGTTGTATTCTAGAGGAAATATGCTTGGTACAATACTCACTCCAAGGTCCTCGTTGAGTAGGGTTTGCAGCCTTTTTCCCTGATCTTGTACTCCGTCTGCAGTCTTGTTTGCCTTTCCCCAAACTTCATGACTTATCACTTGCTAGGGTTAAACTATCTAGTAGCAACTTGTCAGACCAGAACTGCAGCTTTTTCGTATCCACCTGAAGCATCTCCTGGTCCACGTCTGCTGGCATTCTCCTCGTTAGTTTCACATCCGTAAACATGGATTCTTGTGACTCTATACCTTTCATCGTATATAAGAAATAACACCAGTTTTAGTACTGATCCTTTTGGGACCCAAATCGTCACATGCCCCATTTACGACACATCTTCACGTTCAGCCATTCTTTGTTTCTTTCCTGTCAGGTATGCCTTGATATATTACTGTTTTCCCTGTTACTCCTACATGCTGCTCTAGATTTCGTACCAATCTCTTTTGCGGTACTGTGTCAAAAGCCTTCATATAGTCGAAGAAGATGCAATCGACTTATCCCTCTCTCCTGCCATACTTCTATTACCTTGTAGAACACCAGTAGTGTTATGATACCAGACTTACCATATCTAAAGCCGCGCTGGTTGTCATGTATGATCCCACTAATTCCTGGCTGCTCCACCACTCTTCTGATAATTTCCATAACTTTACATATTATGCACGTGAGTGAACCTGCTCTGTAATTTAGCGTTGCCTGTATCTTCGTGTGTGTGTGTGTGTGTGTGTGTGTGTGTGTGTGTGTGTGTGTGTGTGTGTGTGTGTGTGTGTACGCACCTATTTGTGGTTGCAGGGGTCGATTCACAGCTCCTGACCCCGCCTCTTTGCTACTATGACCACACACTCCATGCTCCAAGAACTTTATCATACCTCATAAGACTATATATGGGTCCGGTCTCCACTTCCTGATAACTCTGGCTGAAGGAATACTTCCTAACATCCTTGTGACTCATCTGAGTTTTCATCTTTCAGTTGTGTGCCCTTGTTGCTGTGTCCCATCTATGAAACATTGTCCTGATCGATCTTGTCAATTCCTCTCAGTATTTTATATGCAGTAATCATGTCACCCCTATCCCTCCTGACCTCCAGTGTCGTCAGGTTGTTTTCCCTTAAACTATCCCCATAGGACATACCCCTTGGCTCCGGGACTAATCTTGTTGCAACCCTTTGCACTTTCTCTAATTTCTTGACTTGATTCACCAGGTGTGGGTTCAGTACTGGTGCTGCATACTCCAATATGGGCCTGATGTACACAGTGTACAGTGTCTTGAATGACTCCTTACTTAGGTGTCGAAACTCTATTCTTAGGTTTGCCAGGCGCACATATGCTGCAGCAGTTATTTGGTTGATGTGCGCCTCAGGAGATGTACTCCCTATGATACTCACCTAAGATCATTTTCCTTGATCCCCTAGCATGTACTCCGTCTGTGGTCTTCTTTGACCTTCCCCAATCTTATTTATTTGTACTTGGTAGGTTTAAACTCCAGGAGCTGTTTGTTGGACAAGGATTGCAGCCTGTCCAGATCCCTTTGTACTCCTATCTAATACTCTTCCACTTAAATTTCCGCATTAGCTTCACATCGTCTGCAAACCGGGAAATCTTTGAATCGATCCCTTCCGTCATTCTCATACACCCGAAACAGCACCTGCCGGCCCTAGCACTGACTCTTGTGGAACCCCGCTCGTCACATACCATCAATCGTTGTTTTTTTGCAATAATCTCTTGTGTGGAACTGTGTCTAAAGCCTTCGTACAGTTAAAGAAAATACAGTGTACCCACCCTTCTTTCCCCTGTCTTCTGTTACCTTGTCGTAAAACTCTAGTAGATTTGTGACACAGGATTTTCCCTCCCTGAAACTGTGTTGGTTATCGTGTATAAGCTCGTTCCTTTTTAGGTGCTCCACCACTCTTGTGATAATCCTCTCCATGACTTTACATACAATAGATGTCAGTGACATGTCTTGTCTGTAGTTGAATGTTGCCTGCCTGTCTTTAAAAAAAAAAAAAAACTGGGGTTAAATTTGTTGTTTCAACACTTCAGGTAGTTGCCCCGTTACGATGGATATATTGAATATTATTGTGGCACACAGTGCCTCTGCTTTCTCTCAGGACCCAAGGAGAGATGTCCGGGGACAAACATTTTTGAGGTATCTAGTTCGCCTAGCATTCTCTTCACCTCGGTTGTGTGCAGCGTGTCTAGCACTTGTTGGTGGACCCTACCATTTCTGTTTTCTGTAAGTCTTTCTGGCTCTGAAAATACTGCCCTAAATCTCGTGTTGAACTTCGTACATACTTCTTGGTCATTTCTTGTGATCTTCCCTCCTCATCCTAATTACCTGGTCCTTGACTGTTGTTTTCCTCCTGATGTGGTTGAACAGCAGCTTTGGGTCAGAATTGGCTTGCGATGGTATGTCATTCTGGTATTGCCGCTGGGCCTTCCTCCTTATCCATGCATATTTGTTTCTGGCTCTTCGGCTCATCTCCTTATTTTCCTGGATCCTTTGTCTTCTATACTTTTTTCCATATCCTAGCACACTTAACTTTACCCTCCCGACACCTTCAGGTGAACCAACGGCTTCCCGTTGTTTCTGTTGCCCTTGGGTACGAGCTTCTCTGCCTCCCTGCAATTTATGGTCACATGTTCCACCATTTCACTTACTGTTTTTTTCCTCTAGTTCTCTTTCCCACTGCATCTCATGCAGGAATTGTCTCATGTCTTTGTAGTCCCGTCTTTTGTAATTTTGGGTCTCCCAACATTCTCATACTACTTCACTCTCCAATGTAATCGAACCTCAGGATCATGTGATCACTAATCCGAGGCTCCTTTCGTGTGTGCTATTTCCAATGTCTGAACTACTCAAGGTGAATATGAGGTTCAGTTTTACTGTCCCATCCTCCTCTCTCTCTCTCTCTCTCTCTCTCTCTCTCTCTCTCTCGCTCTCTCTCTCTGGTAGTGTTCCTAACATGTTGATTCTTGAGGTTTTCCAGTACTACCTCCATTTTAGCACTTCACGTTTCTGGTCCCCCATGTGCCTCCAGGTTTTTCCCAGTTATTCTGTGTGTGTGTGTGTACAAACCTAGTCATCGAATTTGTTACAAGAGTCGTTTCATAGCCCTTGGCTCAAACTTTTAACTATAATTGGCTTTAACAATTATTTGCTCTTGGGTGCGATCATTCTGTGTTTAGTGTTGAATACTTTTTTTGTATCTGTCATAGTTACTCCCCTAGAGTTTAGTGTGTATCATGACTAATGCCTTATACTTCTAGCAGTCTCATTACGAAACATTAGCTTGGCTCTATACTTTAGTGTTCCCATCACTAGGCTGGCCTAATGTATAGTCGGAGTAATATCTTTACTGATTCTTTATTAATATTCCTGTCAGTAGTTCTTAATTTGCTTAGTTCTTTAAATTGAACTCAGGTTTTATATATGCTTCAGGTGACATTCCTGGAACAATACACTGCCTGCTGTTCCTCTTATCACGCGTTGTATTCTATGTATGATCCTCTCACTTCCATAGCGTGATTACTATGTAACTATCAGGATTGAATTTTACCAGGTCTGCCATCAGTTCGTCTTCTTGAAGAGAATCCTGTGTCTTCTTCGATTGTGTTTCTCACTTATTTCACATGTCCAGTGATATGTAAATAATGTGGTATAAGATTTAGTACTTTATGGCAGTTCATTAATATAAATCAGGAAAATTACATGCATTTAGGGTTTTGCTTTCGTCACTTTTGTCCACTCTGATTTCCTTTATTTTACTGTTACCAACTGATGTCACCTCTCTCTGATCTAATTCCATCTACTGATGTCTCTGTACTATTACCCTCATATGTCTTATGCTATCACCCTCTGGCTTTTATTATCCAGGTGCCCACTCTTGTCTTCACTGTTTGCTTGCTGTCATAGAGATCTTGGAAATTCGAATATTGGGTTTATCTCTGAACCTGTTGCTGTATTTGTCTCCCTCAGTCTGTGCTTTTCTAGATTCTCTAATCATTCCTATCAATTCCTAAAATTTTCCTTAGTCAGTATGTTTGTCATCGAAGCTTCCTATATTGTTTTACATTTTATGAGTTTGAATTACGGTGGCAATTTACCCACTGTCTGGCAGTCCTCTTTCTAATATATTGTGAATCGTAACTATATAGTTGCATAGATCATTTACGCCTCTTATTACCCCAAGGTGATAGCCTGTCTGATCCTTTTGCTTTCGTTATAATTTCCCCTACATGACCTTTAGCTATTTTCTATGTCGTTTTAATTCCCTTTCTATCCCTCTTCTCTTCGTCTCACCAGATTCCTTGACGAAGACTACTTGAAAAACGTCTCTTTAGTTCTTCACATTTCTCCCTGTTATCCCTTTATCAGTTCACCTCTGCTGTTAAGTGTGTCGTGCATGTGTGTATAATTACCTACTTGTATTTGCCTACTTGAGGTAAGAAAAATAGAGATTTCCTCTTGTGTTTCGTTTTTTTTTTTAATTTATCATAATTATTTAGATATCATCTCATAGTTGCTGTGTACACAATCTTCTCCACAGCTTCTCTATTTAAAAAATAAATACTGTTTATAAAATACTTGTGCTTGTTTTGCCCTCTGTATGCTAGTTGTACAAGACTTAGTTTATTTCCGTTGCCTCGCTTGAGTTTTAGTGGTACCTCCTAGTGAAATGGTACCACGTTTAGTTCACAACTGAAAAGTACCTGTCAAGAACCCTGGGCGAGGCGGGGCGTGTATGCAACCCTGCCAACCAATTCTGCCACAGTTACCTTCCATAATATTGATGCAAAGATGATAGTCGACTGCTTCTAGTCGCTTCTCTTTCAGAGCTGGATAAAGAAACTCAGTGGAAATAAGATTTTCTTGAGTATTCCTGGCTATTAACCATCTTGATTTACTAATCCGGCAATGGCCGAGTGCTTTCTGGCTGCATAATTTATGTAACATAATTCTGGACATTTTTAATTACACGTTTGCACTGTTTCTCATTCATTCATAAGTTTAAAGTGGGTGCCACAGTGTACTAATAGTTGTAGTTGTGGTAGTACTAATGGTGTGGTAATAGTTGTAGTTGTGGTAGTACTAATGGTGTGGTAATAGTTGTAGTTGTGGTGAGTACTAATGGTGTGGTAATAGTTGTGGTAGTACTAATGGTGTGGTAATATTTTCAGTGCTTGGTAGTAATATCGGTGATTTTGGTATTACCTGTGGTATTTATATTATTAGTAATAAGAAATAACAGAAGTAGGAAAATATTAGTAATAACAGTATTATTAGTTGTGATAGACTATGTGGTAGAATAATAGTAACAACAGTAATATCAGAAGCATAAATATAATAGAAATATTAAAGCTTCCAGCAATAGTAAGAACAGTGGCAATAGTTACATCAGCAGCGGCAGTAGTAGTTGTAGTTATAGTAATAATAGTAGCAGTAGTAGTTGTATTAATAGCAGTAGCAGTAGAAATGCCAACAGCAATAGTTGTAGTAAAAGTAGCAGCAAACGTTGTATCAGTAGCAAGAGAAACACGAGCACTATTAGTAGTAGTAGTAGTAGTTTAGTAGTAGTAGTAGTAACAGCAATGTGAATATCAACACGAATACTATTATGTACGAATACTATTATGTACCACTAATTACAACAGCCAAAACAATTACCATCAACAATAATTCGTTGTCATCACCATCAGCATCACCATCATCAATAACAATAACAAACAACAACAACAACAACAACGAAGACCATAATAACGGAGAAGGCGCGTCATGTATGTGTTATCCCCGGGTAAATCAGCTGAGTGGTTGGGTGGATTACTTGTCCCACCAGGCTCACTGAGGCTCCTTTTCTTACACATTTACATTTCTGCCCTTTCAGGGTAACGTGTGTGTGTTGTGTGTGTGTGTGTGCGTGCGTGCGTGCTACTCAGTTGTGTCTTCAGGGGTTGAGTTATCCTCCTTGTCTTTGGCTTTATTCCATCCTAACGCACTAGTAACCTACCCTCACGCTGTTTCTCTAGATCCTTTGAACTTCTAGTTTCCGCCTGTGATCCCTTGTTTCTTCCTGTCTCTTGTAGTGCGTATCTTCTCTCTGGAAAACTTGAGGAAATGAAAACTGTATGAGGGTCTACGACAAATTCTAACCATACAATAGAGCGAAAAACAAGTAATGTGAAGCACCTGGGAGTGATAATGTCAGAGGATCTCACCTTCATAGACCACAACAATGTATCTACCGCATCTGCTAGGAAAATGATAGAATGGATAATGAGAACCTTCAAAACTAGGGACGCCAAGCCCATGATTATTCTATTCAAATAGCTTGTTCTCTCTAGGCTGGAATACTGCTGTACACTAACTGCCCCCTTCAAGGCAGGCGAAATTGCTGATCTGGAGTGTACAAATAACTTTCATGGCACACTTAAGTACGATAAGGCACCTAAATTACTGGGAACGGTTGAAGGCCCTTAATCTGTATTCCCTGGAGCGCATGCGAGAGAGATACATGATAATATACACTTGGAAAATCCTAGAGGGATTAGTACCAAACTTGCACACGAAAATCACTCCCTATGAAAGCAAAAGACTCGGCAGGAGACGCAACATTCCCTCAATGAAAAGCAGGGGTGCCACGAGTACACTGAAAGACAACCCACTAAGTGTCCAAGGCCCAAGACTGTTCAACTGCCTCCAGGCATACATAAGGGGATTGCCAATAGACCCCTGGCTGTCTTCAAGAAGGCACTGGACAGGCACCTAAAGTCAGTACCTGACCAACCGGGCTATGGTTCTCACGTCAGTTTGCTTGCGGCCATCAGTAACAGCCTGGTTGATCAGACCCTGATCCACCACGAGGCCTGGTCTCAGACCTCCGAAACCCTCCCCAGGTAAACTCCAGATAAACACTGGTTTAGTGTTTATAAAACTACAGTTATTAAACCAGTTATGTAACAAACTTCTCAGTGTTAAAGATTGGAAAGCCATCTTTAACAATTAATTCATAGTAAATTATTAATTTTAATAGCATACTAATTCCATAAAATAATCTATAATAATTATGCTCTTCTATGGTCATTAATTCCATAAAAGAACCCATAATAATTATGCTCTTCTGTGGTCATTAGAAATAGAGTAAGAATAGAATAAAACCTAAAGCAAAAATGACGGAATTTCGTCTTTATCAGTAGACGCTGCCAGCTTTGAAAGTGATGTTCACTCAATTACAAGTCTTTGATGCGAGCAATTCTAGAATATTGCGTAGGTCTTTGATGCGTCCTGCTCTGGAATATTGTCTCCAGTTTGTCAGGATATATGAGAAAAGATAATTTAATGTTGGTGAGCACGCGGCTCCGAAATACATAGTAAATACTTAAGAACTTGAGGAATGTAAGAACTTGTAAGAGCTTGTGGAATGTAAGAACTTGTAAGAATTTGTGGAATGGCCTCCGTTGTAGGAGCTGAATTTATTCCGTCTTGAAATGTGAAGGTCGAGAGTCATAATAGAAGCATTATTGAACACTATAAGATAGGAAAACAATTATTTGGAGAAGTATTTTTAATGTGGTACAGTCAAACATAACATAAAAACGGGTTTTAAGAAAATTGGCGATGTAATAAAGTTCAGGAAAGCAAAATATTTCGTCTTAAATTCCAAGGGGAGATATACGTATCGTGGTTTATTTACAACTGTGAGGGATGTATCGCAGTGTATGCACAGGTATACCCGTTCTGTGACTCTGTGATTCGTATATACATTGAGGTGTGTATCTCGGAGTATATACTCAGTAAGGTGTGCAACTCAATGTATATATACACCAAGAGGTCTATATCCTAGTGTATATACACCGTAAGGTGTATATTTTGGTGAATATTAACAGGAAGGTTATATATCTCCTATTTGAGAAAATATATCTTTTATTATTATGTAAAGGTGAAATGTAGCCTTGACAGCTCTTATGATGGGCGAGACTAACAGAATAACTCAAATACACAAAGCTATATTAAATTCTTCTCTGACATATACATCACCAGGCCATCATCGTGCCTCTATTAAATATTGATAATATTAAATCCATCACGCAGAGTATTTACCAGCTATGACGATGGGAATCACCCAGTTTGGAGGGAACCCCCCACTACCACACCCGGGACAACCAGAGTATATGTCATCTGGAATGATGGAGTTAATTGAGGCTGGAGTGAACCACTCCACCACACTGAAGCTAGAGGGACCCCCACTTGTAGTAATCTGTTTGTGATATTTTTTGTTAATCAGAAGCGTCAACATTTACGGAAAAAGGTTAAGTGATATGCTTCGTTTATTTTGTTTATGGGTCCTGGTCACAGGCCGGGCCGCGGACCAACTCTCCAGGTATACTCAGGTAAATATTATGACACTTGAGGTGAGCTTAGCGTAGCTAGGTGATTGTTTTCATACCCGGGGTGCCTTGATTCCTATAAGGGCTCTTTATCGAAGGAGCTACAGCTATCCTCCCTTTCCATGGATCGAACCTGAATGTCTCGTGTTCCCCAGTCACCGTGTACCACACACAAGTTGAGCGCTTTTCATTTATTATTAGATCTACGTAACTGTTATGTAGAACATCGTAACAAGTGTTATAAGAGCAGAGTAGTGTGACTTGTATACCTGTTCTTGTGGTAACACCACTACCACCATAGTAACACCACCTCACTACCACCATAGTAACACCACCTCACTACCACCATAGTAACACCACCTCATACCATAGTAACACCATCACTACATAGTAACACACTACACCATAGTAACACCACCTCACTACACCATAGTAACACCACCTCACTACTACCATAGTAACACACCTCACTACCACCATAGTAACATCCACCTCACTACCACCATAGTAACACCACCTCACTACCACCATAGTAACACACTCACTCATCATAGTAAACCACCTACTACCACCATAGTAACACCACCTCAGTACACCATAGTAACACCACCTCACTACTACCATAGTAACACCACCTCAGTACCACCATAGTAACATCACCTCAGTACCACCATAGTAACACCACCTCAGTACCACCATAGTAACACCACCTCAGTACTACCATAGTAACATCACCTCAGTACTACCATAGTAACATCACCTCAGTACCACCATAGTAACACCACCTCACTACAACCATAGTAACACCACCTCACTACCACCATAGTAACACCACCTCACTACCACCATAGTAACACCACCTCACTACCACCATAGTAACACCACCTCACTACAACCATAGTAACACCACCTCACTACAACTATAGAAACACCACCTCACTACCACCATAGTAACAGCACCTCACTACCACCATAGTAACACCACCTCACTACCACCATAGTAACACCACCTCACTACCACCATAGTAACACCACCTCACTACCACCATAGTAACACCACCTCACTACAACCATAGTAAAACCACCTCATTACCACCATAGTAACACCACTTCACTACCACCATAGTAACACCACCTCACTACCACCATAGTAACACCACCTCACTACCACCATAGTAACACCACCTCACTACCACCATAGTAACACCACCTCACTACCACCATAGTAACACCACCTCACTACCACCATAGTAACACCACCTCACTACCATCATAGTAACACCACCTCACCACCATCATAGTAACACCACCTCACTACCACCATAGTAACACCACCTCACTGCCATCATAGTAACACCACTTCACTACCACCATAGTAACACCACCTCACTACCACCATAGTAACACCACCTCACTACCACCATAGTAACACCACCTCACTACCACCATAGTAACACCACCTCACTACCACCATAGTAACACCACTACCAACTATAGGCCAATGTCACACTTACCGTTGGTATCCAAATTCTTCGAGAAACTCCTTCACAAGAGATTATATTCGGCTATGACAGCACAAAGCATACTCAACCCCTGCCAATTTGGCTTCAGAAAAAATAAAAGCACAAATTATGAAATGGTAAAAATGCTGGACCTACTTTACACAGCACTGGAAAATAAGGAATATCCATTAGGAATTTTTATTGACCTTAGGAAAGCTTTTGACAGTAGACAACGGCATCCTACTCCACAAACTTGACCATTGCGGTATAAGAGGTCATGCACTTGCATATTTCAAATCCTACCTTACTAATAGCTATCAGTACGCCACCATTAAAGACACATCCTCATCAACACGACCACTTGATACTGGAGTGCCACAGGGAAGTGTTCTTGGTCCCCTGCTCTTCCTCTTATACTTCAATGATCTTCCCAACGTATCCCAACACCTGAAACCAATTCTCTTTCCTGACGACACGACTAATGTCATCTTCCACCCAAATCTTGCCACATTCAACACCATTATTAACGCGTAGCTACTAAAAATATCTACTTGGATGACAGCAATAAGCTTACAGTTAACACTGATAAAACCTTCTATATTATGTTTGGTAACAGAGCAGGTGATGCACAATTAAACATTAAGATCAACAACACTCTTATTGCTAAACATAATGAGGGCAACTTCCTGGGCCTGCACCTCGACAGCAACCTGAAATTCAGCACCCATATCCAACACATAACAAAAAAAGTATCCAAAACTGTGGGAATCCTCTCCAAGATACGTTACTACGTACCACAATCAGCCCTTCTCACACTATACTATTAACTCATCTATCCCTACCTCACCTTTGCTATTTGTGCTTGTGGATCAACAGCAGCAATACACCTAAAGCCAATAATAACCCAACAAAAAGTCACAGTAAGAATTATCACACAATCCAATACTAGGCAACCCCCCCCCACTCTTCAAAGATCTAAACTTACTCACAGTACAGAACATTCACACTTACTACTGTGCAACCTACATTTACAAAACCATAAATTCCAATATTAACCCTGAACCAAAACACTTTCTTGATAGTTGTGACAGGACCCACAGGCACAGAAATCTCTATGACATTCCCCGTGTCCGGCTAAACCTATACAAAAATTCAATGTACATTAAAGGGCCTAAAATCGAACTCTCTACCTGAAAACTCTAGAACTGAAGACATAACCATCACTTTTAATACTATCGTTAAAAAAACATCTTATCTCCCTGACACACCCCACCGCCAGCTACGTGAATACCACCTATTATCTTGTATCATGCACACACAAAAAACAAACTAGACCTACTCTCGATATATGTGATTCCCCCCAATATACACTTACACTCACCCAAATGACTGTAAACATAAAATTTTGAATAAAGCTTTATTGCCTGACAAATCTTAAACTAGTCATAAGTGTGCCTGAGATACCCCAATATAGGAGCTTTGTTAGAAACTGTGATTCATGTCAAGACAAAACCATTCTCATTGCTAAATTTATAAACTATAATGCAGTTACCTAGCTTCAGTATGATTATGCTCCATAACCTGTATCAATATAGAGTTATAATTATTATTAGTATGCCCGAAATGCCTAGCCATGCTAGGCATGATAGTGGCCCTCTTTGTAAATAGTACTTTATAATATGTAAACATTGTAACCAATGTTTCATAATATGTAAACCCCACATTGTAATCTTTACAGAGAAATAAACATTTGTATTTGTATAGTAACACCACCTCACTACCACCATAGTAACACCACTACCACCATAGTAACACCACTACCACCATAGTAACATCACTACCACTATAGTAACACCACTACAACCATAGTAACATTACTACCACTATAGTAACACCACTACCACCATTGTAACACCACTACTCCCATAGTAACACTACCACCATAGTTACACCACTACCACCATAGTAACACCACTAATTCCATAGTAACACCACCTCACTAAAACTATAGCATCAGGTCTATAACACCATTTAACCATTAAGTTTACAACAACAACGTAACAACACGACTGTAACACCATAGTAAGATCAGTGTAACACCATAAGATTAGTGTAACACCATAGTAACAACAGGCTTGTAACACCAGAGCAACAGCCGGTTTGTAACACCAGGTTTGTAACACCATAGTAACAGCTCTGTAACACGATAATAACAGGTCTGTAACACCATAATGGTGTTACATGGTGCCCCGTGGCCTAGTGGCTAAAGCTCGCTTCACACGGTGAGTGTCCGGGTTCGATTCCCAGCAAAGGTAGAAACATTGGGCGTATTTCCTTACACCGGTTGTCTATGTTCAGTCATCAGTAAAATGGGTACCTGGGTGTTAGTGAACTGGTGTGGGTCGCATCCTGGGACAAAACTGACTTAATTTGCCCGAAATGCTCTGCATAACAAGCGGCTTTCTATATAGTAGTATGTCATTGATATCAGCTAGGCCTGTATACCATGTACATGTACTTGTAGTAAATAAAGATATATTATTATTTATTACTAGCTGTACCCGGCCACGCGTTGCTGTGGCTCAGTCTGGTTTGTCGACTCTAAAACACGCAACATATAATTGTCCATGTGAGAAGCAATCCGTGTCTAGATCTAAACCGCACAATTCTAAAGATTATATATATATTTATATATATAATATATATATATATATATATATATATATATATATATATATATATACAGTGGACCCCCTAGTTACGAACACCCCGGAAATCGTACAATTGTGTAAGTATAATATTTTAAGTGCTTTTGTAAGTGTATTTTTGGGGGTCTGAAATGGACTAACCTACTTGACATTATTTCTTAAGGGAGTAAATTCGTTCGGTAATGGCACTTGAGCAGGCTTCTGGAATGAATTTTGTTCGTTACTCAGGGGTCCACTGTATACATATTCACTTTTATTTTTGTATATACATATGTATATATATATATATATATATATATATATATATATATATATATATATATATATATATATATATATATATATACACACACATTTTCACTTTTATTTTTGTAAGATGTGGAGGCCTAAAAAAAAGTTATTTGGCTTTTTTGAGGCTCCTAGGAACATAACCCTATTTTTCCCATAAGTTCTTCAGTTCATAGAGATTGTCTGGTTTGCCGACTCTAGAACACGCACCGTCTCTGTAGTAAAATATTTAGTATAGCGTGTGTTGCCTAACGCTGTTTTTTCCAAAAAAGCAAGTAGGTATATATAAACACCCGCGTATTCGAATGCAACGTTGTGTCAAAATTTCAAAGCAATCGGTGAAGAACTTTCGGAGATTTAATATTTTGAACAAACGAACATTTACATTTTTATTTATATAGATTATAGTAACATGACTGTAACAACAGGTCTGTAACAACATAGTAACAACAGGTCTGTATCGTCCTGACGATGAGTCGTCTGTTAGCTTCATCCCGACCTGGAGGCTGTTAGTTCGTCTTGGTCTTGAGTCTACTGTCCATGGCCCGACCTTCAATGTGTTGTCCATGGCCCGACCTTCAATGTGCTGTTTTTGGCCCGACTTTCAATGTGTTGTTCTTTGTCTGACCTTCAATGTGCTGTTCATGGCACGATTTTCAATGTGCTCTCCATGGCCCGACCTTCAATGTGCTCTCCATGCCCCGACCTTCAATGTGCTGTCCTTGGCCCGACCTTCAATATGTTGTCCTTTGCCCTACCTTCAATGTGATGTCCATGGCCCAACCTTCAATGTGATGTTCATGGCCCGACCTTCAATGTGCTGTCCATGGCCCGACCTTCAGTCTTCTGCCCTTAACTTGTCTCCAAGTCTGCCGCCCTTTGGGCTATCACAGAGTCCTCTGCCCGAGGCTCTTAATGAGCTCGTTTGGGCATGCCCAATTCTGCTGTTCTAGGCCCATTTTCGGGTTTGCTGCCTCGGTCCTTTAACGAAATAAATACAAATTGGATTACAAGAACTGTGTCAGTTAAGCCCTCCAGTCAATAGTTGTATTGCCCACCATAAACAGTCAATAGTTGTATCACCTTGTATTGCCCACCACCACCAGTCAGTTGTATCACCTTGTATTGCCCACCACCACCAGTCAGTTGTATCACCTTGTATTGCCCACCACCACCAGTCAGTTGTATCACCTTGTATTGCCCACCACCACCAGTCAGTTGTATCACCTTGTATTGTCCACCACCTCCTGTCAATATTTATGTCACCTTGTATTGCCCATCACCACCAGTCAAAAAGTGTATCACCTTGTATTGCCCACCACCTCCAGTCAATATTTATATCACCTTGTATTGCCCACCACCACCAGTCCAAAGATATATCACCTTGTATTACCTATTGCGCCCCTTGAACTGGGCCTCAATGTATATAATGTATATTTCCATTTTCTATAATTTTATATTGCGAATATTCTCGATTATAGCTAAATCGTTAATATTTTGCTTTATATTATTATTAGACTATTATTTAAATTAGCTATATTTATTAGGTAGGATGTAATATTTTATGTTGTGCTTGAGAGTGTGTAGTACTGCCTTGGTGTTGGCAAACGACTGTTACGCTGCCGGCGTCTAGTTGCTGGAAGGGGTCAGTCTCTGGACACACCTGAGCTGGGTGGTTGTTCCTCCTTCCTCTCTCTCTCTGGCCTGCTGACCTCGTCGAGTCAACACCTCACTCCATTTCTACTTGTTTTCTCGACTTTAGACTCTGTTGGGTAGAGTATGCACTCGTTGGTGAGGCGAAGCATACTTCTCAGAACTCTGTGTAACTCTGTTCACAGAGAATAGACTAGACAGTGATTTTTCGACGTTTTTCTGGGTTGTGTGTCACTTTGACACTCTTTGATAACTCAGGTCTCAAGCTATAGCTCTGGACCTACTTCAATAAGGCATCTGTGCACCGCCACAGTTTGGGATTGTTTATGCTGAACCTAGTTTCAGTAGTAAGGGAGTTTTATGACTGTTTTGGAGGATCTACTGATGGTCCCCAGTTAGGGTCGTTTTTCTATCTCCTTGTTCCTGACGCTGTGTTGCTGTTGCCTGTTATAGTGCTGTTCTGCGAAGTGGTCATTTTACTGGACAATCAAGCTGTTCTGGTTGTCTGTTTGTTAGAGCAGCTAGCTTACGAGTTGTTCTGTCGTACACTGGTCGAGTCGAGTCATAGTTACCGGGAGCATACTCGTACACACATTTATTCTTATTTATATATATTATTATAATTACGGACATTGTACCTGATGGTACCTCTGAGTCATTTATATATATATGTGCCCTCAGCACAGACTTATTGTATATGAGAGCAGTGTAGGAGCTACCCTCCTAATTATCCTAATTGATATATTAATTAATATCTTTATATTTGATTTACTTTGCTACCCTAGATTTTCTCACTTTGATAATAAACCTTTTAAATATATCTGTTTGGTTAGTACCCTATCAGTTGCAATCCCTTTAATCTATATAATATGTCGGATAACTGAACCAGGATACTGACTTTGTTGCAAAAGCCCAGTAACAGGCTGGATGCTAGAAGGGCTTTCCTTTCTAGTGTTCACTGGAGATGTCTATTATTAATAGATATCGTGTCATTTTGTAACATTACCCACCACCACCTCCGTCAATATTTGTATCACCTTGTATTGCCCACCACCGCCAGTGCTATATCACCTTGAATTGCCAGCCACCAACAATCAATGGCTGTCTCACCTTAATATATTGCCCATCACAACCAGTCAGTTGCTATATGACCTTCTATTGCCCTGTTTGCTTTGAAATACAAAGATGGCGTGATTTTTTGGGTGTGTCTTAGAGCGAGCGCTCGCCCCCCATCCCCATCACCACACTTTAAAAGCTCTGCAAATTTGTGTGATGCTTCACACGTTACTTTCTGCTACTTTGCCCTGTTGGTTGATGCTGCAGCACCCATGAGCGTGTGTGTGTGTACTCACCTAGTTGTATTCACCTAGTTGTGGTTGCAGGGTCGAGTCACAGCTTCTAGCCCCGCCTCTTCACTGGTCGCTACTAGGTCATTCTTCCTGCTCCGTGAGCTTTATCATACCTCTTCTTTAAAGTGATTAATTTGTCTTGTATATTTCCTTAAGTTACCCTGTCGTTGTTGATCACGCTTCTCATTGATCTTTTTCCAGGAATACTCTATCAAGTATCTACTTCTCTTGCAGGTATATATATGCCTTGCTATCTACCACTGTTCAGCTATCTACAACTCTACACATGAATCTACCTAATATGTCAGTACAAGCGTGTGGGACCGTGTTTACATGTTCTTGCCAGTGTTTGTTCCACCTCCCCTTAATATTGTTATAACTATTGATTTCTAACGTAAATGACAAATGTAACGTTGCCAATAATTTCTTAGAGGCACGCTAAGCTTCGATTTCTTAACATGGTAAAGGTGAAGTGTGTGTTCTTCGGTCTCTCTCCCCCCCCTCTCTCTCTCTCTCTTTGTCTCTCTCTCGCTCTCTCTCTCTCCTTCTTTCCCTCTCTCTCCTTCTTTCCCTCTCTCTCTCTCCTTCCCTTTCTCCTTTTCTTACCTCCTCCCCCTCTCTTTCTCTCACCCCTTCTATTCTCCTTTCTCCCTCCCTCTCTACCTCTTTCCACCTCTTTCCCTTAGCCCTTCTACATATCTCCTTCCTCTCCTCCTCTTTCCTCACTTTCCCCTCTTCTCCCTTTCTCTCCTCTCCATCCCTCCATTCTCTCCTGGGGTGGGGGTACTACCTTTATTTGCAAGCTAACGCTCTTAACTACATCTGCTCATTTTAAGTTCTTTTCTGTTGTTATGAGACATACAGATGGGAATAAGATAAAGTTGGAGCCATCTGTGGGCCAGCGTTTTAATTTGATCAACTGACTTTATTTCGTTGATGTCATTATGCTGTACGAACATGTTAGAGACTCTAGTAATTCTAGGAATAAATGATCTCAGATGAATCGATGTTCTTGAGTAGGGTATATTCAGAGTGAAGTTGCTGTTGGCTGCCCGTCTTGTTGTGTAGAAGTTCACTTCTCACTGTTACATACAGTAAGGCCGCCCATGTCAATCTGATGTTGAAGGCTCTACTGAAATAATGTATCTGTCCAAGCTGGGTCCAGGCGAGAGACAGTCGTCTTGCTCTATTCTCTGTCAAGAAATCGTAGATGAGACGGACGAGAGGCAATCCAAAAGGAGCATTCTCTTCTCTCTTTTTATTTTTTACACAGGGTTTTAGAAGGTTAGGTTAAGGTTCCTAACTTTCTTCACAAACTAAGAGGTGTTACCTTCATCAGTTCATTGGAAAACCTTTTTATTGCTGAGACAATCAAGTAGGGAACAGAATGAAGTTGGAGCCATCTGTGGGCCAGCAATTTCATTTGATCAACTGACTATTTTATTCTCTCTCTCTCTCTCTCTCTCTCTCTCTCTCTCTCTCTATCTATCTATCTCTCTATCTCTCTCTCTCTCTCTCGCGGCGGCGGGAGTAACAGTAACACCAGTCTCTAAATTGTAGTATTTTCAGGCTACCCGAGGACACTGCAGAGGTTAGTGAATGTGGCAGTGTCAGTAAACAACCCCAGAAGTGAGTTACAAGGCATCCAACAAAAAAGTTAGGAAGTGAGGTGAAAACCATAAAATTTGAAAGTGTCAAGTTGAATTCGCGGGCAGGCAGCAGTAGGCCTGGTTCCAGGCAGCAGTAGGCCTGGTTCCAGGCAGCAGTAGGCCTGGTTCCAGGCTGGAGTTGCCACAAATGACATAATTACAAATACCAACAGGACAAGGTGTGTCTACAAGTAAGAGCTGTGCACAAAGTCAGACTAGACTAGCAAGAGGTCAATATCATACAGAGAAGGAACAGAAAGATAAATAATATATCCAAAAACAAGCAAGCAGGAGGATACAGCAGCCATATCCTGGGACGTTGCTAATGTCGCCGTAATAAGTCTGTGTCCATAAAATAAGGAAGAAATTTGATTATCTGAATAATAAAGATGAACCAGCAAGGCTGGACCTCGTATTCACCTTCAACAGTTCAGACATAGTGGATGTCACACACGGAAGGCCCCTAGGCCCTAGCGATCACGTGGTCAGAGTTTTGAATACATAGAATTAACAATGAAGAGTGAAGGAGTATGTGGTGGACGGAAGAAGCCAGACTTCAAAAAATGAGACTACACGGGTATGAGGCACTTCCTACATGAGGTGCAGTGGGTAAGTGATCTAGAGGGAAAGACAGTAATTGAAATGAATGAACGTGTGACAATAAAGTGCAGAGAGGCAGTGGAGAAGTGAGTACCAAGGGGCAACAGAAACCACTGGAAGATGAGAGCCCATGGAGGTGTGGAGAGGCCAAGCAAGTGTGCTAGAGCATGGAAAAAGTATAGAAGGCAAAGGACCCAGAAAAACGGGAGTTGACCTGAAGAGCCAGAAATGAATATGCGTGGATAAGGAGAGAAATCCAGATTCAATACGATAATGCCATAACATCAAAAGGAAAATCAGACCCAAACTTGTTATACTGCCCCATCAGGAAGAAAACAACAGACAAGAACTAGGTAATCAGGCTGATGAAGGAAAGAGGGGAGCTCAGAGGGAACGAGCAGAAAGTATGTAGGAGATCAGTTCACGATTCAGAGAGCTATTCACACTGGAGACAAAGAGACTCCAATGAAACCGAGGTGGTAGGGTGCACCAGCAAGTGCTGGATACGCTGCACACATCAATATCAGATAATATCAGATAATATCTCTACTTGGATCCTGACAAAGGGAGATGATGTACTGTATGCGCCACTAACAACAATCTCAATAAATCTATCAAGAGAGGTCCACTGCCTGACCTGTGGATGAAAGCAAATGTAATCCCAATTTTTAAGAAAGGAGATAGATAGCCTGCACCAAATTATAGACCAGTGTCGCTGACATGCATAGTATGTAAAGTTATGGAGATTATATGGAGAAGAGTGGTGGAACACCAAGAAAGGAACGGGCTCATACATGACAACCAGCACGGAATTCAGGGAAAGGAAATCCTTCGCCACAAACTTGTTGAAGTTCTACGACAAGGTAACAAATTAGGACAGGAGAGAGAGGGATGGATAGACTGCATATTCTTGGACCATAAGAAGGCTTTCGACACAGTACCACACAAGAGATTGGTTGAAATGCTAGAGGAGCAGGATTGAAAGTACTGCAATAGATCAGGGAATACCTGACAGGAAGAAAACAACGTGTCTTGGTACGAGACGAGGTGTCAGAGTGGGATGCATGTGACGAGCGGAGATCAACAAGGGTCAGTCCTACAACCGGTGCTATTTCTGGTATATGTAAATGACATAACGGAATGGATGGTTTCAGAGGTGTCAATGTTTGCAGAAGATGTGAATCTAATGCGGAAAATTCAAGCGGATGAGGATCAGGTAGGACTATAAAGGGATCTGGAGAGGCTGCAAGCCTGGTCAAACAATTGTCGTGAAGATTGGGGAAGGTCAAAGAAGACTGCATACCTCACTCAAGGAAAAGGATCTTGGGGTGAATATCGTAATGAGTACATTCCTGAGGCACACATCAACCAAATAACTGCTGCAACAAATGGGCGCCTGACAAATATAAGAAAAGTCGTTTCAACACATGAGTAAGAGTCAATCAACACACTGTACACCGTGTACGTCAGGCCCATATTAGAGTATGCAGCATATTACGATTAATTTTATAAATAATAGGCGATGTTTGTCTAGGGGATTTTCACAGAGAATCATACTCCAGTTATATCATAATAAAGAATAATTTCTGATGATATAATTTAATCTTGTGTACAGATTAATAAGGAGATCGAAAAACTTTGTAAAATATATTTTTAATATAACGTATGATAACGTTATTGACTTAAGGTATTTTAATTGTACCTTTTTCTTATTATTATATATAAACATACTTTATACGCGACTTATAAATTACCATGACCTTCATTTTAGCTGAATGGGTCTTTAATATAATTATGATGAATAAAGTTACAGCGTCTCTATTTTCCAAGACGATTAGGGTGTTGACTAGAATACTTGAAGTCTCTTAACACATGAGAACTTCTAGACAATGAAAGTTTCACAAGATCTCACAATTTCTGGTGACTTTAGAGAATAAAGCTCTAGACCAATAGCTTCTCAATTTAGGTTAAAAATGAGTAAGCAATGAAGAGCTTCTCTATGCCCAGAGAGTTGCTGTACTGTCTACTACACTCACCTCTGACATACTCACGTCAGGAGAGTAGTAACCAGACGTGAGCTCATACAAACATTAAATGGTTGTTAACAATGATCCATCCAATATATATATATATATATATATATATATATATATATATATATATATATATATATATATATATATATATATAGAGTGGGTACCACCTCAAGACAATAAACGTACCTCAGGGAAAACTCGAGGTTCTCCCCGGAGCTGTTAGAATATTTCTTCTCCTACCACCCCCTATACCTATATTGAATGAGTGCTTTATTAATATACAGAATACATTGACAAAAACACAAACATGAGCATGAATACATTGGTATAATATATCAAAGATTATGAATCTCTTCCAGCTCCTCCGAAGCCTGACGCGATATCAGTATGTAGCATGCATTTACCCTCTGGATGGCTACGCTGAGGCGCTGGAACATGAAAGTGGCTGCCCTTGGGTCCCTGGTGGTGTCGATGAGTCTGGAACCCAGTTCTTTAAGGAAACGTGTTGCATTTTTCCCCAGTCCCAAGGTCTCTGATCCCACTGGGACAAATTTGATACTGTTGGCTTATGTCCCTGTACTGCCGATCTTGTACTCCTCCTGTGGTCAGCAGCTCCTCCCTGTCGCCCGACACTGTGATGGATGTAGGTGTCAGCCAGTGTCGACACACAGGTATAAGTCCCATGCTAAGAGCTTGCCATTCTTCCAAGGATAGATGGTGATCCGTCGGGGCGGTTTGCTGGGTTGTGGGCGTTGTTGGCTGCTAGTGATCGAGGCTCTCTCTCGGCTGGGCATCCAGCTGTAGCAAGGGTTCTCTTTATGATGTCGTTGACTTCATTGTGTCTTGCATGCCAACCCTTGGTTTTAGAACAGTTAAGACCATGTAGACCATATTGGTCGGCTTGCGCATCGCGCAAATACACGTATATTCCGTGTGAATTGGGCAGCAAGACGCAGAGCCGAGCGTGTTCTCATATTTATATATATCATATATATATATATATATATATATATATATATATATATATATATATATATATATATATAATATATATATATATATATATATATATATATATATATATATATATATATATATATTAAATGGTGAAAATAAATATGTAATATTATAAAGCTGATTAACATCGTTTTAGCTATTAACGATGGTAATGGCAATGTAATATTAGATAGATGAACAATAATGCAAGACATATATATAGAGAAACTGCATCTGGGCGTCACACAGCACCAGTATGGAACCCACACCTGATGAAACACGTCAGAAAATTAGACAGCGCAAAGGTTTGCAACAAGATTAGTCCCTGAGTTAAGTGGTATGTCTTACGAGGATAGGTTAAGGGAAATCAACCTGAAGACAGTGGACGAAAGGAGAAATAGGGAAGAGATGATAACGACATATAAAACATTGAGCGGAATTATAAGGTGGAACGTGCCAGAATGTTTCAGAGATGGGACACAGCAACAAGGGGTCACAACTGGAAATGAAAACTCAGATGAGTCACAGGGATGTTAGGAAGTATTTCTTAAGTCATAAAGTTGTCAGAAAGTGGAACAATTTAAAGGGTGATGTAACGGAGGCAGGATCCATACATAGCTTTATGAAGAGGTACGATAAATCTCATGAATCGGGGAAAGAATGGACCTAGTAGCAACTAGTGAAGATACGGAGCCTGGAGCTGTGATCTACTCTTTCATGCACTAATAGGTGAGTAAGTACACACACACACAACTAGGTGAGTACACATACATTAACTCACTGATTGCAAAGCATAAGAGGAAGAGTTAGGCATATTGGCTATTTTCAGAGGATCGGAAACTCCACACTCCTTTCCCTCATTTCCCCTTTTTCCTACTTTTTTTCCTACATTTCCCCTCTCTTTCCCGCCTTGCTCTCAACCTACAACTATAACATGAGCACGCTCCCGTGTTTACGCCTCCTACTTCGCCTCTATATATACACAAATGAACAGAAGACCTGAACATCCCAAGGCCAGAATAATAGAAATGCACTTTATAAGAACGCATAGGTGAGCTAATCCGTACACTGTAGATATCACAGAGACAAAACTTACTGAAATGATAAATGCCAAATTCCCAGCAGGATGTTAATTATGACGAAAGGGAAAAAGAGAAGAATTACACCCATAGAAAATCATTGGAGTGTTGGGAGGACTAAGCAAAAGTGACTCAAATGAGTCACTAGGTAAAACACAAAGGAAACAACAAATAATACAAGAGATAAACAGAAAGATGAATACGACAAGAAGGTACTGGCTGGCACCATTGCAGAAGTATCACTAAGTATCACTAATCATGGGAAATTTCAACCAAAAACAGACTGCGAGAATTTGGACCCACATTGGGGACGGAGAGACTGTCACCGGATCCACCGGGGATGAAGGCATATCAGTCCGTGGACTGCTCCCGGTGGATGCCTGCAAGTACCCCGGTGGATGCCTGCAAGTACTAATGTGATTAAAGATTGAATGCGACTCTTGAGCCGTCCTTATCGAGTACTGAACCATTCATCTACATCGAGTACTGATGTTGGGCTAATGTGATTTAAAGTTGTTTACCTGTCTGCCCGACATGAAAGAGAGCATAGTGTGCATGGGATCCTTGTAAACCACTTGAAATCAGATTAGCCCAACATCAGTACTCGATAGTCATGCTATAATTATGTTGTTGCAATCTTAGTTTAAGGCTTTTTTCAGTTTGACTATAAACTATATTGCGTTTTTAACAGGGAATTGTATAGACACAGCCATCAGCATTTTTGGGGAATTCTTAATAATTTTTTTTTACTATATCATAATTTTTAAATACAACTTTGAATATAAAACTCTTAAGTATAGACGGTATATCAAAAAGATTTTCATGGTAAGGGAGTACATATATATTCTTGGTTGACTGATTGTTTTTTCCTTCTTCGAATTGTAAAATATGTTTCTGTCAATTTTAAATAATCTGTCAATTATGTTTTTTGGGTAATTTAGATCATTTGCTATTTCATAAACCTTCAAAATTTCTTAATCAGTGAACTCTGGGCTATAAATACGTGGATGAGAATACAGAAAGTTAACTATGTCATGATACGATGAATAATAGAACACACAAAAACAAGTGTCAGTTGACAACTTTCCTATCTGAAGATCTCTGTAATTACATTTACCATCGCCTGTGCCAGCAGTCATTGAGCTTATTAAATTTTGCATTGTTGATGGTAAGTTTATTTTTAATTGCGAGTTTTACACTCAGAAATTTAGTATGGCAATGGGAAATCCTCTCTCACCAGTGTTCTGCAGTTTATACATTTAATATTTTGAAACAAGTCTGCTTAAGTGAATTCTTCCTGATAAACCTAAGTGGAACAGACATGTTGAAGATGTTATGTAATGCCAAGGTTATATATATGTCTGGATTAGTAAACTTGGATTTGTTAAATAGCAAGCTACCTTGCCATTAAGACAAGTGAAAATTTGTATGCAATAATTTCAAATCATTCTGAACATAACGAAAAATATTCATTGTGTTTGTTTATTATTAAATTATTTAACGTATCTAATATTAGTAGTAAATTAATTGCCTTTAAAAAGTTAGTAGGTTTCAAAGTTTTCTTGAAATTATAAATTTTACTTTACTAAATGAAAATATATCTTTAAATATAAGAAAAATTTAGAAGGACTAATTTAGATGATCTGCTAATTGACCAGTTTACTATGCACTATATATATATATATATATATATATATATATATATATATATAATTTTTTTTTTTCATATATATATATATATATAATGTCATATTAAAAATGCCACAATAAAATGTCTCATTAGTTGCATTTGTGACCTTTTACTTAACATATTGTCGATAATTCTTCCAATATTAATTCAGCTCTACCTATTTCAGCCCCGAGATCATAGATGAAGAAACATGGAAGATTTATGAAATAGCGAATGAAATAACATACCCAAAAATCATAATTGACAATTTTTTCAAAATTGCCAGAAGTACATTTTACAATTCGAAAAAGGACCAAGAAAATGTTTTTCTCCCTTACAATAAAACTTCTTGATATACCTTCTCTTTTGAAGAATTTTAAAATCAAAATTGAATTTAATAATCTTGATACAGTAAAAAAAAAAATTGATTTGAAATTTCCCCCAAAATGCTGATAGTTGTGTAAAATATCCTAAAAAAAATGCAATAACGTTGTTTACATTCAAACTTGAAAAAGCTTTTAAGTTAAGATTACACCAACATAAACGTAACATTTGAACTGGATGACAGTTGAATGCTCTGTGTATTCATGTAAGACATTTTAACACCAAACTGATTTTTTCAAAAGGCCCGTGAAAGTTGTATGAAGCAGGTCCATGGAAGAGGGAAATATAATCGAATCATGTTTCATAAAAAAAATAGTATTGATTTTAATATGAATATTGGTTCAGACTTACATAAATTAGATTCATTTACAGAATTTGTGAGGAATTTTTCGCTATGTCTCATATATCACTCATAAATTTTACTTGGCATGTGACCTGATAAAATACTCAGTACAATCCCACAATCGGCGTTGTGGGTCATGTGTGAGGAAATATGCGAGTTGATGTATCAGCCTCATAAATATGTTGTCCTATTGTTTTTACAGTACCTTGATAATGTGAGAAATCACGAATGTGCTTGGAAATTTGCTATTGTTTTCACAGTGGTTATTTTGCATTATTATTATTATTATTATTATTATTATTATTATTATTATTATTATTATTATTATTATTATTATATTATTATTATTATTATATATATATATATATATATATATATATATATATATATATATATATATATATATGTCGTGCCGATTAGGTAAAACTGGATTTTGGCTTAAATAGGAACGCTCACCTATGCCATATAAGACAAGTGAAAATTTGTGTATGCAATAATTTCGCCAAAATCGTTCTGAACATAACGAAAAATATATTTCACTTTTGTTTGTTTATTATTAAATTAATTTTAAACGTTTTCTAAAATATATTTAGTTGGGTTAGGCTAAATTAAATTGCGCTTGTTATAATAAGGTTAGGTAGGTTTTCAAAGTTTCTCTTGGTACAAAATTATAAATTTTACATTAACATAATGAAAAAAATTCTTTAAACGTATAAGAGAAAATTTTTAGAAAGGACTTAATTTTAGAAATGAGTTCTTGCTAATTGACCAGTTTTCAATGGTACACATATATTATTATATATATATATATATATATATATATATATATATATATATATATATATATATATATATATATATATACATATATATTATTATATATGTCGTGCCATTAGGTAAAACTTCGATTTTGGCTTAAATAGAACGCTCATGCATTGCCATATAAGACAAGCGAAAATTTGTGTATGCAATAATTCTCCAAAATCATTCTAGAACCTAACGAAAAAAATATATCTGTGTTTGTTTATTATTAAATTATTGTAAACTTATCTAAAATATATTTAGTTGGGTTAGCTAAATTAAATTGCGCTTTTATAATAAGGTTAGGTAGTTTTCCAAGATTCTTTGTGCAAAATTATAATTTTACATTAACATTAATGAAAAAATGTCTTTAAACGTATAAGAGAAAATTTTAGAAAGGACTTAATTTTAAATGAGTTGTTGCTAATTGACCAGTTTTACCTATTAGGCACGACATATATATTATTGTAACCACGAACGAGTGGTATTGATCCAATAGCAACACTGCGCTAGCCAGGGTTCGAACCCATGTTGTACTGGCCCGTCACTGTGAGCGAGAACCACATGATGCCTTTACCCACAGGACCACCCAATCCTACAAGAACCACGCACACAGCACAGAGCTGTGTGTTTTACCTTTGTCCGAGGACATACGGAGGTGTGGGAGCTTTCAAGCTAATTTCATTCTCATCCCTTAATATATATATAAAGCCATTTGCCTCCACTCACTCCTATCTAACACCCTCATGCACACTTGCTGGAAGTCCAAATCCCTCGCACACACAACCTCCTTTACCCCCACCCTCCAACCTTTCCTAGGCCGACCCCTAACCCGCCTTTTTTCAACTACAGATTTATACATCTAAGTTATTCTACTTTTTCCAGTCTCTTTAAATGTTTGAACCATCTCGACAACCCCTCCTCAGCCCTCTGGATAATATTTTTAGTAACCTCGCACCTCTCCAAGCTACAGATTCTCTGCATTATATTCACATCGCTCATTGCCCTCAGACACAACATCTCACTGCTTGTAATCTCCATGCAACATTCACTATCATCTTCACACCCATATAAGACATTGGTACCACTATACTCTCATACATTTCTCTCTTTGCTTCCATGGATAACGTTCTTTGTTTCCACAGCCTCCTCAGTGTTCCATTCACCTTTTTCCCAACATAAATTCTGTGATTCACCTCGTCTTTCATAAACCCATGTGCTGACAAGGCCACTCCCAAATATCTGAATACATTCACTTCCTCCATACTTCCTCCAATCTGATAAACAATCATCCATTACCTAAATTTTTTTGGGTATCCACATCACCTTGCTCTTTCCTATGTTTACTTTTATTTTCCTTCTTTTACATACCCTTCCAAACTTGTTCACCAACCTCTGCAACTTCTGTTAAGAATCTCCCAAAAGCACAATGTCACACCCCCTACTCTTTCTAAAGCTTCCATGTTCATCTGTGATCCTGCTCTCCGTCTTACTCTTAATTCTTTCAATAAAAACTCTACATACATTTTATCAAGAATATTTCCCTATAATTTTTACCCTCTTTTTTTTCCCCTTTGCAGTCATAAAAAGGAACTATGCATGCTCTCTGCCAGTTCCTAGGTGCCTTCTCCTCTTCCATACATTTTATTCAATAAAAACACCAACCATTCTAAAATTATATCCTCACCTACTTTTAGCATTTCTGTCTTTATCCCATCAATCGCAGCTGCTTTACCCCCTTTCATTCTACCCACTGCCTCACGCACCTCCTCCACACTCACAACTGGCTCTTCCTCATTCCTACAAGATGTTCCTTCCCAATTCACGAAATCACATCTTCTTTATCTCCATCAACATTTAACAATTCCTCAAAATATTACCTCCATTTTCCCGATAATTTAATACTTGACATCTCAGAAACCCTCCTACCCCAAATGGGAGTAGGTGGATGGCGGTAGGGTGGGGTTGGCACTGACCACAGACCACATTCTAATGAAATTGGCTTAGAGGCGTCCACACCACCGTATGTCCTTGGGTAACGAGTACAACATTCAGTCCTACTGGATGCGCTACTCTTAAGGATTGTGTGGTTCAGTGGTCTAAGGCATCATGTGTTTTTCACTCATCATGAGGCGGGCCAAAGCATCATGGGTTCGACCCTGGCTAGTGCAGTGTAGTTATTGATTAAATATATATATATATATATATATATATATATATATATATATATATATATATATATATATATATATATATTATATAATGTTTATATGTTTTTCTTATGTCAGGGATTATTTATTTAAAAGAACAAACATGAATACAGCAGTACAAAAATAAAAAATTATGAATCTTTCCCGAGTTCCTCTAATGTCGGACACGAGCCAAGTATGCAACAAACATTTCCCCTCTGGATGACCACTCTGAGAAACTAGAACATAAAAGTGCCGCCATTGGGTCCCTAGTCGTGTCAATGAGCCTTGAATCCAGTTCTTTGAGGAAACGAATGTCATTCTTTCCCCATGATCTCAGGGTCTCCGATCTGACTGGGACAAATTGATGCTGATGGGTTATGTTTATGTATTTGCTGATCTTTTGATATGCAGCACCTCCGTGTTGCCCAACACTGTGACATATGTAAGTGTCAGCCATAGAGTTGATATGCAGGTATAGTCCTATGCTTGCCATTCTTCCAAGGAGAGATAGTGATCCCTTCGGGGAGGTTTGCAGGATTGTATCACTGAATAATAGGGATGTGAGGCTCTCTACCTGGCACCCTGATGAAGCAAGGCTTCCTTGGTTTTGGAGCAGTTTAGACCATGTAGACATATATGACGGCTTGAACATCGCTGCTAATACACGTATATTCCGAGCGAACTTGGGTAGCGAGGCAGAGAGCCACTGCAATATGGAGGGTCTGTAGGTCAAGTCGGGAGCCCATTGCCGAAATGGGAACTGTTATGTGAAAATCCTTAGAGTGGGATGTACTCACAACTTGGAGATGGACAGTCTCCCACTTGGACGTTGAAGCCCTGAGCATGTTGTTATGCCTGTTTTTCAGCAATGGGGCCATCCCATTTGAACTGTTTGTAGGCCAGTGCTGCACAGGGTTTTGTCGCTGGAGAAGCAAGAGTCTTTCACTTGGTAATGGCCCTGGTGCAACTTGGATCCTGTATTTCTGTTAAGTTAGCAAGGTCGGCTTGAAGAATTTGCTCCAAGGATAGTTCTATTTGCTGGATCAATGGCTTGTGTTCCTGGCAAAACAGTAAAAATGTCTTTAAAGATATGCCCCGGCTCTCTCCAGTGTCGTTTATTTTCCTGATGTTCTCTAGGCAGTTCCAGTCAGGATACCATCATCCAAAAACCAGATGTTGATCTCAATGGACGGTGTTTCTGTGACTTCCCTGATGACCAGACAGAGAAGAGGGGCGAGAGTGTCACCCTGTTACACACCTTCACATGAGTCAATTTCATGTTTACCACACACGATTTCAGAAGTACAGCTATAACACGATTGGATGAAATGATAAAGTCCAAAGAATTGTGATGATTCCTAACTAATTTACAGAAAAGTCCAGGAGGACTCTGCAGTCCATTATCATAGGACCCGGTTGTATAGGCAAATCTGTTTACATCTGCTTTCCCTGTTTACCAAGCAGTGAGGAGATAGTAAAGAAAATGTTAAGAGTTGTGGGTCATAATACAAGGGTTAGGACCTAAAGGGACCGACCTTATACCTGTCTTCTTTCTTTTATGTTCGAATATTTCCCTCCATGGGTTAAAAGCAATTTCTGTTATATATATTTAACATATTGATTACGCCAGTTATGTTTCACCTACATGTTTTATTAGACACGATTTATAACGTTTCTATGACTTCAGTAAGAAGAAAAAAAAAAGAGGACGCAAAGAGGAAGAGCAGAAGAAGAATATGCATAGGAAGAGGA
The DNA here is from genome assembly GCA_009830355.1 of Cherax destructor. Classification (NCBI taxonomy): domain Eukaryota; kingdom Metazoa; phylum Arthropoda; class Malacostraca; order Decapoda; family Parastacidae; genus Cherax; species Cherax destructor. The sequence goes on from WNWK01002192.1 coordinate 146,654, forward strand.
GGATGAGGATAATGATGATAAACCTAGATTGGTTGAGGGCGTCAGGATGTTTGTTATTACCAGGTAATCTTACTCCGAGGGAGGCGCTCTTACTTACCTCGTTGAGCCAGACTTGCCTACACTAAAGCACTTCCCGAGGTGGTATTTGTAAAGAAAAACTTCATCGCATCTTCTGTTTGCTCTATGTAAGGCAGCTGCTGAGCCAAGGAGGGAAATATTTAGCACTTGAGAGCTTGTTACTGCAGTTTTGGTAAAGCGGGTGTTAGAGCGAGCCAGGCACGTAGCTGCCCCTCTGCCGACCCCGGTCGAAAGGTTGGTGCTGCCACCTGCCGCCTCACCTGTGAACCAGCCACCTCCCCACCAGCCACACCTCCACGCGCACGCTCCTGCCATCTGTTGTCGATAACCTCAAGCATTCTTCTTCTATCGTTTTTGTCTGTCACTCGCCCGTTCACTAACACTGTTACAACGTTAGTATGGTATCAAGTGTCACCTAGAGCCTCCGTTCCATTCAGTATTCTAGCTTGTCACTGGTATACAGCCTGGGATATTGGGTGTAATCCAAGTGTTCATTGTTTATATAGAGAAATGTGAGCATCTACCATGTTCATCTCAGTTGCATATATACCAAGAGATGTGTACATTTCTTTGTATAAACGCTGAGGATTTATTATTATCCCTGTATTATGAATTCAAATGTTCTTTCTTCAAGGCCTTAAACTCTTAACACCAACAAAAAGCCTGTAACTCTTAACTCCAACAAAAAGCCTGTAACTCTTAACTCCAACAAAAAGCCTGTAACTCTTAACTCCAACAAAAGCCTGTAACTCTTAACTCCAACAAAAAGCCTGTAAATCTTAACTCCAACAAAAAGCCTGTAACTCTTAACTCCAACAAAAAGTAGACGACAGTGAAGAATCTACTCACGTCTACTGGGCCTCACGCTGTGTATACACTTAGTAAAATGCACAAACCAAAGTAGATCGACGATGACATCATTCCTGAGGATAAAAACCCAGGTCTAGGATTCCTAACTTTATTTACAAGCTAAGAGCTGTTACCAACATCAGCTCATTTAAAAACCTTTTTATTGTTATGGGACATGCAAATAGGGAACAGGATGAAGTTGGATCCATCTGTGGGCCAGCAATTTCATATGATCAACTGACTACTTCGTTAATATCGTTTTGCAGTACGAACATGTTTTAGACTCTGGTCATACTAGGAATAAATGATCTCAGATGATGTGATGTTCTGGAGAAGGGTACAGCCAGAGTGAAGTTCCTGCTTGCTGCCCGTCTTATTGTGTAGAAGCTCATTTCTCGCTGTTCTCGGAGTGGAGCCAAATGTGTATTTTGAGGAATACGTATTAGCGTTGTACATAAAAGTAAGGCCGCCCACATCCTCCGGTGTTGAAGGCTCTGGTGAAATGACGGATCTATCCAGGCTGGGACCAGGAGAAATACGAGGCGTCTTGCTCTGTTCTCTACTGTCAAGAAGTCGCAGATAAGATGGGGGGTCAGGCAATCCAAGAAAGTGCTGCATACTCAAGGTGTGAAGGTACTTTTGTCGCAGACAGAATCTTGCAATATCTACTGTCAGCAGATGCTTGAAATATATATTTTTCGTTAGATTCAGAACGATTTTTGCGAAATTATTGCATACACAAATTTTTCTTGCCCAGTTGGGCAAGAATTGCATTTCTATTTAAGCCAAAATAGCAAGTTTATATGTCGTGCCGAATAGGTAAAACTGGTCATTTAGCAAGAACTCTTTTAAAATTGACTCAGATCAATATATTTTTTCGTTATATTCAGATTAATTTCTACTGATTTATTGCAAAAAAAATAATTCTGCTAATTCATTGAAGATTAAACTTAATCAGCACATAAATACATACACAGAACTGAAGGTCGTCAAGAGAAGAATATAGAGAGAGTAAGAGAGCAATGGTGGACACTAGCTGAGGTGGCCAGAAAAGCTCACACGGGTAGAGCAAAGTTACTAGTTATGGGTAACTTCAGTCACAAGGAGATTGACTTTCAAAACCTGGAGCCACATGGAGGCCCCGAAACATGGAGAGCCAAGATGGATGTGTCTGGAAAACCTCATGCATCAGCATGTTAGGGACACTACCAGAGAGAGAGGTGAGATGCACCAGCAAGACTGATCTCGTATTCACCTTCAGTAGTTCAGACATCAAGGACATGACATTCGAAAGGCTTCTCGGAGCTAGTGATCGTGGTTCTTTGAATACATAGTAGAGTTACAAAGGAGATGGTAGCAGGATTAATATGGGAGAAGCCAAACTACAAAATGGGGAACTACACAGGCATGAGGAACTTCCTGCAAGAGGTTCAGTGAGAAAGAGAATTGGTAGGAAAATCAGTAAACGAAATGATGGACTATGTGACAACAAAATGCAAGGAGGCAGAGGAGAGGTTTCTTCCCAAGGGCAACAAAAATAAGGAAGACCAGAACGAGTCCTTGGTTCACCCAAAATGTAGGGAGGCAAAAACTAAGTGTGCTAGAGAATGGAAAAAATACAGAAGACAAAGGACCCAGGAAAATAAAGAGATTAGTCAAACAGCCAGAAACGAGAATGCACAGATAAGGAGGGAGGCCCAGCGACAATACGAAAACGACATAGCAACAAAACTAATGACCCGAAGTTGTTGTATAGCCACACCAGGAGACAAACAACAGTTAAGGACCAGGTAATCAGTTTCAAAAAGGAAGGTGGGTAGTTTACAAGAAACGACCAAGAAGTATGTGAGGAACTCAACATGAGATTTTAGAAGTATTTACAATGGAGACAGAAAGGACTCTGGGAAGTCAGAATAGGTGGGTACACCAACAAGTGCTTGATGAAATACACACAACCGATAGGGAGGTGAAGAAGCTGCTATGTGAACATGATTCCTCAAAGTTGGTGGTACCGGACATCTCTCCATGGGGTCTTAGAGCGGGAGCAGACAGTGTGTGTGCCACTAACATCAATATTTAACACATCCATTGAAACTGGGCAACTACCTGAGGTATGGAAGACGGCAAATGTAATCACAATTTTTAAGAAAGGAGATACGACACTACAGACCTGTGTCACCGACGTGTATAGTATGCAAAGTCATGGAGAAGATTATCATGAGCAGAGTGGCGGAGCACCTAGAAATGAACAAATTGATAAATGACAACCAGCACGGTTTCAGGGAAAGGAAATCCTGTGTCACAAACCTACTAGAGTTTTATGACAAGGTAACGGCAGTAAGACATGACAGAGAGGGGTAGGTAGCTTGCATTTTCTTGGACTGCAAGAAGGCCTTCGACACAGTTCCTCACAAGAGATTAGTGCAAAACCTAGAGTATCAGGCTCGCATAACAGGAAAGGCTCTGCAGTGGATCAGAGAATACGTGACAGGGAGGCAACAACGAGTCATGGTACGTGACGAGGTATTACAGTAGGCGCCTGTGACGAGCGGGGTTCCACAGGGGTCAGTCCTAGGACTATTGCAGTTTTTGGTATATGTGAATGACATGACGGAAGGGATAGACTCAGAAGTGTCCCTGTTTGCGGATGACGTGAAGTTGATGAGAATTCAATTAGACGAGGACCAGGCAGAACTACAAAGGGAGCAAGACAGGTTGCATGCCTGCCTCAGAAACTGGTTCCTGAAGTTCAACCCCACCAAGTGTATAGTCATGAAGATTAGGGAAGGGCAAAGAAGACGGCAGACGGAGTACAGTCTATGTAGCCGGAGACTACAAACCTCACTCAAGGAAAAGGATCTTGGGGTGAGTATAACACCGGGCACATCTCCTGAGGCGCACATCAACCAAATAACTGCTGCAGCATATGGGCGCATAGCAAACCTAAGAACAGCATTCCGACATCTGAATAAGGAATCGTTCAGGACCCTGTACACCGTGTACCTTAGGCCTATATTGGAGTATGCAGCACCAGTTTGGAACCCACACCTAGTCAAGCACGTAAGAAAACTAGAGAAGGTGCAAAGGTTTGCAACAAGACTAGTTCCGGAGCTAAGGGGCATGTCCTACGAGGAGAGGGGAAATCGACCTGACGACACTGGAGGACAGGAGAGATAGGGAAGATATGATAATGACTTTTAAAATACTGAGAGGAATAGACAAGGTGGACAGAGACAGGATGTTCCAGAGATGGGACACAGCAACAAGGGTCACAGTTGGAAGTTGAAGACTCAGATGAATCACAAAGATGTTAGGAAGTATTTCTTCAGCTACAGAGATGTCAGGAAGTGGAATAGTCTGGGAAGTGATGTAGTGGAGGCAGGATCCATTCATAATTTTAAAGAGGATGTTCGATAAGGCTCATGGAGAAGGGAGAGGGTGGACCTAGTAGGGACCAGCGAAAGGCGGGGACAGAAGCTATGAATCAACTCTTGCAACCACAAATATGTGCGTAAACATAAGTGGTACTCACCCTCGCACCCGCAACATGAAACACTACTTTACAGACCACTTTTATTGACATGCATAGTAAAGAGTGTCAAGGAAAGATAATTGGAAAGAGATTTGTTCATCACTTTGATCGAAGGTGTTTGTTCACGACATTCAACACTGGTTTAGTGTTGCCACAGTTGCCTCAGTAACTTGTGAGAAACTCTCGGAGTCCGAACTAGAAGGTTGATGAGACTGTATTATATAATACTTCAGGAAGACCATTGACATGGTACACGCCAGAGACTGATCCAAAAGTTGAAAAATCTGCGGTAATACGTACTAAAACTTCAGTAGCACTGGCAGTACTTTACTAGTGAGATAGATAGTATTGGACTGTGTAAAAATATCGTATAGGATCTTCCAAATATTAACACTTTTTAATAAATACAAAATCAATGCCACAAAAATTATTTAAACTACATGATTTAGAAAAATTTCAAACGAGGTTCAACAATTTTCTACCAAAGTTCATCTTTAACATTAGTAAGAAATGAATTACAAGATATAAACCTTAGACAGAGTGCAGAGAAGGAGAGAAACTTCATACAGCTGAAAAGAACAAGTTTCTAGGGGGTATATACTACACTGACCACACACCAACTGTATTCCAGAAGCAAAGTTAAATGTGTCTTCAGGCCCAAAGTAATTCAGCACACTGAACACAATGTTAGTCATTCCACTCACAGAATACGTAGCATCAATGTGAAGACCATAATAAAGTATGTGCGGGCATACGATCAAGTTCAGAGATCTGCAACCAGATTAGTTGCAAAGCTGGTGAGGTTGAGGTATGATAAAATGTCTCAGGGAATTCACATAACATCTTTGGAAAAACAAAGACTCTTTGGAAATAAGATCAGGTCAAAGAAAATAATTGAGGAATTGACATGTTTGAGAATGTGGGTGAGAGAAATAGAGGGGCACAAAAGAATTCAGAAGATAAAGTTAACCACATAGATATTAGATAATACTTCTTCAGTTTATCCTTAAAGGACTTTATTATTATAATATTTAATTGTCTCTTTAAACTGGCATATGCCATTCATTGGTGGAGCCTCGATCTTCCTTCCGCCTATCGCAAGACACATAGTTTAGGAGGCTTGGACCCAACAATACCAGTAAATTGTTAGTTAAAAACCACGATTTTATTTATTACTGTCGAGTTTCTTCCTGCGGTATCTTTATGTCCGTCTAATTACAGTTTTAGCCTCGTTTGTGAACATAAATATGGACGAGTCAACCCGTGCTGACAGGTTATTTGCATTCACTGTGTACGACATAGAACCGACATTGTCGTTGACATGACTGTGCTTGTGTTCAGTGGGAAATGTTATAGGAGGTGCCACGTGGCCTGGTGGCTAAAGCTCCGCTTCACACGGTGAGTGTCTGGATTCGATTCCCAGCGAGGGTAGAAACATTGTACGTGTTTCCTTACACAGGTTGTCTATGTTCACCCATTAGTAAAATGGGTACCTGGGTGTTAGTCGACTTGTGTGGGTCGCATCCTGGTACAAAACTGACATAATTTGCCCGATATGCTCAGCATAACAAGCGACTTTCTATATAGTAGTATGTCATTGATGTCAGCTAGGCCTGTATACCTTGTACATGTACTTGTAGTAAATAAAGATATTATTATTATTATTATTATTATTATTATTATTATTATTATGGGTTCAAACCCCATCCGTTCCGTGGTTCGTAGCAGGTGATGCAGCGTAAAATGAGGAGATTCGATGCTGAGGAGAGGAGCACAGAGACCGCTTAACATATGCCAAAAATCTACTGGAAGTAGGTCATTCCTAATATCTTCTCTGCCTACATACTACACTTGTATCAAGATTAATGGACTAAACCTCAAACACTTTGATCTTCCACTGTTGTTTTCTGTATTGGACAGATGTAGCCCCTGGCTGGCGAAACGTTTCCACAATATATATTCCTTAATGTTGCAAAAATTCATTCATCAACTTGTTTTGAAGACTATTTAAATAATAAACTTATCATTATCATAAATATTGAAACAAAAGTGTTACTTGGTATGAAAAATCGAGAAATATAACTTATTGTTTCAACACTTGCATATCCTCATGGCATTACATCACAGAATATTATTAATCTTAATACAATATTTTATAAATTCCCGTATATTAGTTACTTCTCTAGACCTCTCTCTTTAGAAGTCTTCATTTTTCTGCCGAGGTAACAAACATACACTTCAAAAAATTATACAAACGAAACACGAAGAGAGAATTTGTTGGGGCCCTTCACTGTTAAAACAAAAATCCCCAAGAGTTTAACTTAGGCACGAGAAAGCGCTCTTGCCTCCCGCCCTGGTATCACCCTGTTTTGACACGTTCTCACTTATCTAGTTATATTTTTCCTCTCCAATTACTTGAATTTGCGAGAGTGATATTTCAACCCGTATCTACAAATGTCAGTGTCGTGTGTAATGAATTTTAGTGGATTTCAATATTTGTCGGCGGTGCTCCGGTACTCCGGTGCTCCGGTATTCCGGTACTCCGGTAGGGAGAAAGAGTTGTGGCCGCTTGACGCCCTGGGTGTGGAGCGACTAAAGTTGTGCTACGACGACTATGTCAAACAGGCAGCAGGCCAGCGAACTTTGGAAGAGGGCTTTCATACCTGGCTTCAACGTGGAGAGAGAGCGACACAGGGAGAGGGAGCTAGATAGATAAATACATAGATGAGTGTTAGTGCGCATGTGTTTTACTCCTTGAGTTGTGTTTGCGGGGGATAGACTGAGGTACTAGACACAACTTCTAGACAGTTTTGATCGGCATCTCTGATTTCTGATGTTTTGTTACATATCAGATCTCGAAGTTGTACATATTGAGCTGGGCTCTTCCACTGACTCATCCAAGCCACTCAATTTTTAACCACCCTTATACTAAAGAAATCGTGGTGCTCGTATTCTGGCGGTGTCTCGTCTAGGTGAGTTGAAGATGTTATCTGCTCGGCGAATGCTATCTTTTATGAAATGACGAGGCAAGTGATGTTTAGAAAACGCTTCAGAGAAAAAAATAATCTTAAGACATTGTATTTTTTGTATGTAAAAGAAGGAAATTAAAAGTGAATATAGGAAAGAGTAAGGTGATGAGGATAACAAAAAAAATTAGATAACGGAAGATTGGATATGAGATTGGAGGGAGAGAGTATGGAGGAGGTGAATGTGTTCTGATATTTGGGAATGGATGTGTCAGCAGATGGGTCTATGAAGGATGAGGTGAATCATAGAATTAACGAGGGGAAAAAGGTGAGTGGTGCACTGAGGAGCTTGTGGAGACAGAGAACTTTATCCATGAAAGCAAAGAGGGGAATGTATGAGAGTATAGTTATACCAACACTCTTGTATGGGTGTGATACATGGGCTGTGAATGTTGCAACAAGGAGAAGGCTGGAGGCAGTGGATATGTCATGTCTGACGGCAATGTGTGGTGTGAATATAATGCAGAGAATCCGTAGTTTGGAGATTAGGTGAAGGTGTGGGATTACCAAAACTATTATACAGAGAGCTGAGGAGGGGTTATTGAGATGGTTTGGACATGTAGAGAGGATGGAACAAAATAGAATGACTTCGAGAGTGTATAAATCTGTAGCATAGGGAAGGCGGGGTAGGGGTCGGCCTAGAAAAGGTTGGAGGGAGGGGGTAAAGGAGGTTTTGTGTGCGAGGGGTTTGGACTTCCAGCAAGCGTGCGTGAGCGTGTTAGATAGGAGCGAATGGAGACAAATGGTTTTTAGGACGACGTGCTGTTGGAGTGTAAGCAAGGTAACATTTATGAAGGGTTTCAGGGAAACCGGCAGGCCGGACTTAATTCCTGGAGATGGGAAGTACAGTGCCGGCACTCTGAAGGAGGGGTGTTAATGTTGCAGTTTTGTAGCTGTAGTGTAAGAACCCCTCTGGCAAGACAGTGATGGAGTGAATGATGATGAAAGTTTTTCTTTGTCGGGCCACCCTACCTTGGTGGGAAACGGTCTATGTGTTCTGTAGGATTTTTCTTAACTTTCTGAATTCTCTTTTGAGGTTGTACTATATTTGTTACTGACGTTATCAATTTTCTGAATAATTCTGTCAATATGCCTGGTGTTATATTTACCCCAGGTTCTTTTCACCCTCTGATATTTGTAGCTTCTCTCTCTCTCTCTTGCTTTTGAGAGGTTTGGTCATGGTCCGGGCCATGGGTGTGTTGACCCCCGGAACACCCTCCAGTCAACCCTTGTCTTCTAAAAATCATTTGAATCTGCATTTGTTTGGGTAGAATTCAAGAAACTCATTTTGGGGTATGTCTTCTGTTCTTATGCTTCTCATTGGTTTTACATTATCACCAAACAGTGGTACGTAGGATTCAATCTCTTCTAGTAGGCCCTTTATTTATAACAGGAACAGCAGCGATTGTAATACTGATCCTTGTAGGACTCCTACTGTTACTCTCGTTTTCATATAACATCCCATAGTGTTAATATCTGCTTTCTGTCATTCTGGTCCCCTCCTCCTGACTTATTTCAATATTGTGTCTTTTGAATTGAATTTTTCTCTAATTTCTAGACTTATCACTGGTCCGGAAATGTATCAAATGTTTTATTGCAATCCAAGAAGATGCAATTAACCTAAAAAAATTGTTTTACTCCTCTGACTATAATAGAACTGCAGAAAACGTGTAAGGCCGGACATTCCATCTCTAAATCGTGCTATTTTTCTGTAAAGAATCTTACCTCTCTCCTTCCCATATGTGGGGATCACATCTTCCCTTTTTCCAATATTTCCTGATTGCAAATCACAGTGGTTCTGCTTCCTCTTTCATTACTCATAGATACGTCGCGTGGTTCCCTTGCTTTTGTTACATAAAACATCTTTAGTCATTTCATAACTTCTTTTGTTATATTGATGCGCTCTTGCACTAGTGAATCTGTTCTGGCCGTATTGTCACCGGTAAAAATCCTCTTTGTTCCTTTTTTTTTTCTCCTGCATGTTTCAAGGTTTTTGTCCGAGTCATTTTAAAACTCCCTTGTTTGTATTCGTGATTAAATCATCTGCTCTGCGTTTTTTATATTTCTTTTGCTCATGATTCGTTTGAATTTCTCCTTTGCCTCTTGGCAGTTTGACACTATTATATCCATCGCATCATGTACTGCTTTTCTCTTCAGTGCTCTTTTCCATTTCATGTTAGTTTCATTCCCTGTTACTTCCTTTCTTTCTCAATTCCTATTTCATCCAATTACTCCTAAATTAGTAACACATGATCACTGGTACGTAGTGCCACAGATCATGTGGTTACCATAAGTAATTTCAGTTACGTCATATTAATGTTTTATGAAAATAAGATCATTTCTCAGTGGCTCATCTTTTCTTTAATGTTTTCACCACATGTTAGCAAACATATTCTTCACTCTACATGTTTCTCATCCCTTCATGTGAGTTCCAACTTTCTCAGTCTGTCTCCTTATGGATGGAATCTTTATATCTGGGAGTCCAGCATTGCTGCTGCTTGTCTTCACGGCGCCTGACTCCTAAATGTAAATTACGCTCGTCCTGTGGCTTCCCGTTGTTTGATTGTGGATCATATATATCGTCGACACTGTTACTCTTCTCGAGGCATTACAGTCCGTGAAAAACCTCTGTGCCACGGTTTCCCAGTCCATCAAATGACCAATGACTTCTGACGATCAGTGCTGCTGCGCCTTTATTTTTCCATTTTTTCTCCCCTATTTGCTAGCCCTTTGGGAATGTGGCATCTGTTATTCCTGTGTGTTTCGTCTCTTTAATAGCTAACATATTTGAGATTTCTTCTACAACTGTTTCTCTCACAGAATTTAAGTATCACATAATGATTGTTCTAACTCTTTTCTGTTTTCTGGGGATGCTTTCTTCTTCTGGAATTACTGTCCAAAGAGTGTCTGTGGCTTGTTAAGTCATTCCCTGGATATTTTTACCCTGCTGATCAACCCCTTCTGAGACAGGTGGCTTGTTCTCTGTCCCATTGCTCTGCTGCTTTCTTTCCCTTTTCCATACATCCCTTTCAATCTCTTGTACTTTCTCCGTGGATCCACTCGGTTGTTGTGAGTGTGTTCTAAATATCAGGTTTCTTGTTTCAGGTATCTTTAATAGAACTCACAATTTCCCTTGTATTATCATCGACATACGAACCTACCTTCATAAAATACAGATTTTGCTCGACTCACTTGCAGCTTCCATTTCTTCAGTCAAGTTTTCAATTGTTTTTTCCAGCTTTTTTCTTTGTACTTTTGCCTCGATACTTTTATCTTCATTTAACCTTAACACCGTGAGAGCTCTGTGCCTCGTGTGCCCTCTTGTCTTTTTCTTCAGGTTCTTAAAGTCAGTTGCAATTTCAGCTTTCTTCCCCAGCATTACCTGCTGAACCTGTGTTTCTTTTCTACGTTTTCTACTTTATTGACTTATGTCCATCCCTGTTATTGTTTTTTTGCCAATTACTCCATTACTTATCCTTTTTACTTCCTACATTAGCACCCTAGTTTCATGCTGACGGTCCTTTTCTCTCTCTCTCCTCCATGCATCTTAAATGTTTAATTTCCTCTATCCTTTTCTTTCTCTCTCTCTCTCTCTCTCTCTCTCTCTCTAAAGCTTGAGGAATTTCTAATTAATCTTGCACTCTTGCCTCTTGATTATTTCTTTACCTACATCCTCTAGCACCTTTGTTTGAGACACATAACAAGTTTACGTTTAGTCCCATGTGTTGACAATTGTATCATCAATAATAAGAGATCCTTGTGATCATTCCCTTTTTTGCCATAGCTGTTATGGGTTGTATATTAGTTGACTTTGTCTAATAATAGAATTCTTGTGTATTCTGTATTTTATCTGATGAGGAGAGTGGGGTGTAATGATGAGGTGAGTATGTGGTGTGTAATGATGATTGTATGTAGGTGGGTGTAATGATGAGGAGAGGTGGGGGATGATGAGAGGTGGGAATGATGGAGAGGTGGGGGTGGTAATGATGAGAGGGGAGGTAGAGAGAGGTGGTAATGATGAGGAGAGGTGGGGGGTAATGATGAGGAGAGGTGGGGTATGATGGAGGTGGGTGTAATGATGAGGAGAGGTGGGGGTGTAATGATGAGGAGAGGTGGGGTGGTAGATGGGGAGGTGGATGATGAGAGGTGGGGGTAATGATGAGAGGGGGGGAATGATGAGGAGAGGTGGGGGTGGTAATGATGAGGGAGAGGTGGGGGTGGTAATGATGAGGAGAGGTGGGGTGGTAATGATGAGAGGGGAATGAGGGGAGGTGGGGGTGGTAATGATGAGAGAGGTGGGTGGTAATGATGAGGAGAGGTGGGGTGGTAATGATGAGGAGAGGTGGGGTGGTAATGATGAGGAGAGGTGGGTGGTAATGATGAGGAGAGGTGGGGTGGTAATGATGAGGGAGGTGGGGGTGGTAATGATGAGAGGTGGGGTAATGATGAGAGGTGGGGGTGGTAATGATGAGGAGAGGTGGGGTGTAATGATGAGGAGAGGTGGGGGTGGTAATGATGAGGAGAGGTGGGGGTGGTAATGATGAGAGAGGTGGGGTGGTAATGATGAGGAGAGGTGGGGGTGGTAATGATGAGGAGAGGTGGGGGTAATGATGAGGAGAGGTGGGGTGGTAATGATGAGGAGAGGTGGGGGTGGTGAGAGAGGTGGGGTAATGATGGAGAGGTGGGGGGTAATGATGAGGAGAGGTGGGGTGGTAATGATGAGGAGAGGTGGGTGGTAATGATGAGGAGAGGTGGGGGTGGTAATGATGAGGAGAGGTGGGGTGGTAATGATGAGGAGAGGTGGGGTGGTAATGATGAGGAGAGGTGGGTGGTAATGATGAGGAGAGGTGGGGTGGTAATGATGAGGAGAGGTGGGGGGTAATGATGAGGAGAGGTGGGGTGGTAATGATGAGGAGAGGTGGGGTGGTAATGATGAGGAGAGGTGGGGTGGTAATGATGAGGAGAGGTGGGGTGGTAATGATGAGGAGAGGTGGGGTGGTAATGATGAGGAGAGGTGGGGTGGTAATGATGAGGAGAGGTGGGGGTGGTAATGATGAGGAGAGGTGGGGTGGTAATGATGAGGAGAGGTGGGGTGGTAATGATGAGGAGAGGTGGGGGTGGTAATGATGAGGAGGTGGGGGTGGTAATGATGAGGAGAGGTGGGGGTGGTAATGATGAGGGAGGTGGGGGTGGTAATGATGAGGAGAGGTGGGGGTAATGATGAGGAGAGGTGGGGTAGGTAATGATGAGGAGGGGGTGGTAATGATGAGGAGAGGTGGGGTTAATGATGAGGAGAGGTGGGGTGGTAATGATGAGGAGAGGTGGGGTGGTAATGATGAGGAGAGGTGGGGGTGAATGATGAGGAGAGGTGGGGTAGTAATGATGAGGAGAGGTGGGGTGGTAATGATGAGGAGAGGTGGGGGTGTAATGATGAGGAGAGGTGGGGGTGAGTAATGATGAGGAGAGGTGGGGGTAGTAATGATGAGGAGAGGTGGGGGTGGTAATGATGAGGAGAGGTGGGGTAGTAATGATGAGGAGAGGTGGGGGTGGTAATGATGAGGAGAGGTGGGGGTGTAATGATGAGGAGAGGTGGGGGTAATGATGAGGAGAGGTGGGGGTGTAATGATGAGGAGAGGTGGGGTGGTAATGATGAGGAGAGGTGGGGGTAGTAATGATGAGGAGAGGTGGGGTGGTAATGATGAGGAGAGGTGGGGGTGGTAATGATGAGGAGAGGTGGGGGTAGTAATGATGAGGAGAGGTGGGGTGGTAATGATGAGGAGAGGTGGGGGTGGTAATGATGAGGAGAGGTGGGGGTGGTAATGATGAGGAGAGGTAGGGGTAGTAATGATGAGGAGGGTGGGGGTGGTAATGATGAGGAGGGGTGGGGGTGGTAATGATGAGGAGGGGTGGGGTGGTAATGATGAGGAGAGGTGGTGGTGGTAATGATGAGGAGAGGTGGGGGTGGTAATGATGAGGAGAGGTGGGGGTGGTAATGATGAGGAGAGGTGGGGTGGTAATGATGAGGAGAGGTGGGGTGGTAATGATGAGGAGAGGTGGGGTGGTAATGATGAGGAGAGGTGGGGGTGGTAATGATGAGGAGAGGTGGGGGTGGTAATGATGAGGAGAGGGGGTGTAATGATGAGAAGGGGTGGGGTGGTAATGATGAGGAGGGTGGGGGTGGTAATGATGAGGAGGGTGGGGTGGTAATGATGAGGAGGGTGGAGGGTAATATGATGAGGAAATGACAACTGTGGCTGTTTGCTGAAGTCAGCAGTAATGTTAAAATTACACTAGTAATTTTAACATTACTTGGAATGGGTGTGGTAGGGATGGGGTCCATTACACACGTCCATTTACACACGTCCATTTACACCTACAAATATTGGTACAAATTTATTTTTAGAAACTGTCAACTACAAATAAAACACAAATACAAAAGAAAAATACGAATAACATACAAATACAGATGCAAATCAGATAGGAGTCATCATATACAAATAAATAGTAAACACGGATATGTAATAAGCTTTTAATTAAATTATAGAATAAATACCCTTAGCAATATCCAGTGCAGTACAGGATTAAAGAAATATACACGAGTTTTTCCTGTTGCAGCTCAAATAAACGCCTATAACACTAGCTTGTGGAACTTTTATATATTTTTAATATATTGTACAGTTCTGGCCGCCCGGTACTAACACCCACTCGGAGCTGCAAAAACGCACCAGTCAACGCCTGTGTGTTTGAACAGCTGGGAAACATAAACAAAAGGAAATTATTTAAATATTGTTTTAGTCCAGAGAAATGCAACTATCAGTAAAATTTAATGTAAGTAGAGCTTTAAAATTTTAGGTTAAAGAAATAAAAAAAACATCCCAGCAAGACTGGGGAGCTTCGGAACTTATCGAACACAAAATAAAATATTCTTTCCAATTATATTATTGTAAAGAAAAAATTCCACTACATTTTCCATTAAATTTCCACTCTATGCACATATACATTTTATTCCAATATATTGCCCCAAATTTTCCTGGTTGATTTAACAAATAGTTTACCTGGAAATTAGGTTCCTTAATGGACCTATAAGAGAGAGCTTTCCTGCCATACTAAAAACTGGTTTCATAAGAGTAAAGGAAGCCGATGTGGATAAATAATGGCAAGTTAACTCTGCCATATGTGGGAAATTGATGGACTCTGCCTGAAATATAGTGGGGAGATGTGAGATTCAGGTATTTATCAACCTGGGATTCTGCAGTGGGATTTAATTTCTGTGTTTGTTAGGTGGCACTGAGTGATGGGCAGATTTCTATGAACCTAAATAACTTGGAACGTTTGGCAAGTGTTACTGTTTGTACAGTGGGTGGTTGTTTGTACAGTGGGTGGTTGTTTGTAAAGTGGGTGGTTGTTTGTACAGTGGGCGGCCTCAGGCGCAGCAGAGTTGTTTGGTTTTAACTTCATCTGTCAAGATGTGTTTCTCATCAACTGCCTTTTCACGGGTAGCCCACATAACCCTGGAACAAGAATCTAGAGACAGGTTAACCTGTAAAATGGGCCACACAATTCAACGAAAAGTACTGGAACTGTGTTTCCTGACGCGTTAATACTAGCATTAGAGATACCATTATTTTATGTTAATGCGAGATAATTTACCTATAATTATAAAAAAACGAGGTAATATTTCTAGCGCTTAACTCAGTTTCACGAGAGCCTAAATAATAAATTTTATATTCCATTATGAAGAATTATTATATTTATATCGGTCGATGAAGGACCCAAGAAGGGTATCCCTGTATGCTGTAAACCCAGCCTCCTCTACCTCAGTGCTGCACCAATATACGATGGTGCTTATAAAATTTAAAAGCAACAAAATATAGGAATACGAATACGAGTGTGTGTGTATGTATGCATTTGCATACATATTTGACTCTGTAGTCTCTCATTCTCATTCTCAATCTCTCTCATTCTCATATTCTCACTCATCCTCATTCTTATACTATTTCTCATTGTCTCATTCTTATTCTCTCATTTTCTCACTGTCATTCTCATTTTCTAACTGTCATTCTCATTTTCTCACTGTCATTCTCATTCTCTCGTTCTAATTTTCTCTATCTCATTCTCATTCATTATTTTTCTTTATTGTTTTAATTCTCATTCACACTCATTCTTATTCTAATTCATTCCCATTTTCTCATCTAATACATTTTAATTCTATCCTTCTCTTTTATTCCCATTCTCATAAATTTCTCTTTCCCATTCTATCATTCTCATTCTCTCATTTTTATTCTTTCATTGTCATTGTCTTATCCTCATTCTCTGATTCTCATTTATTGTCATCTCTGTATAATTGATTCTCATTATCTCATTTTAATGTCTCATTATTCTCTTTTAATCTTTCATTCTCATTTTCTCGTTCTCGCTTATTCTCATTTTCTCGTTCTCGCTTATTCTCATGCTCTCATTCATTCTCATTCATTCTTATTCGCAATCATTCTCACAGTCTCTTTATCTTATTCTCATTCTCTCATTCTCATTTTCTCAGTCTCCTATTTTAATTCTCTTTCGAATTTTCTCTCACTCTCATTCCCATTCTCTTATTGTCTGTGTATCATTCTCATTTTCTCATTCTCATATTCTCATTCTCTTTCCCATTTTCATTTTCTCTTATTTTCTCTCTCTCATTTTCATTTTATTAGTGCCTCTTATTATCATTCTCACTATCATTGTCATTTTCTTATTAAGAATGATACAATGAGAATGAAAGATGATTCTCACTGTATCATTCTTATTCTTTTCATATCTTATTAATTCATTCTTTTTATCGCTTTATAATTTATTCTCCTAATTCTCTTTCAATCTCATTTTCTCATTCTGATTTCATTCGTTCTCATTCTCATTTTATCATACTCATTCTCTTTCTCTTAATTTTTTTCTCATTTGCTCATTCTCATTATCTCATCTCATTATCTTTCTCTATTTTTTCTCATTTGTTCTCATTCTCTCATTCCTATTTTTTCTTATTTTCTCATTCCCATTCTTTCTAATTTTCTCATTTCCATTCTTCCTAATTTTCTTATTCATAATCTTTATCATTTCTCATTCCTATTGTACCTCATTTTCTCATTCATACTCTTTCTCATTACTATTCATTATCATTCATATTCTTTCTCATTATCTCATTGTCATATTCTTTCTCATTCTCTCATTGTCATATTCTTTATTATTCTCATTCTGTCATTCTGATTATTGATAAATTAGACACATATGTAGCCACACAGTGGCTTCATCAGTCCATAGAAAGAAGAATGGTGAAGAACATAAGGAGTTTGAGGTAATCAGTCCTTCAACCTTGAGTCGATGTAATCAGTCCACCATTCTCCTTTGTATGGACTGATGAAGCCACTGTGTGGGGAAACGTTTCCTCAATAAAGATACCCATGTGTTGCATATGTGTCTAATTTATCAACTTGTCGGTTCTCTGAACCATTCATCTACATTCTGATTATTTCATTCTTGTTCTCATTCTGTCATTCTGATTATCTTATTCTCTCATTCTTTTTCTCTCATTCATTCTCTTTCTCTTATCTCAGTCTTATTCTCGCATTGTCTTTCTCGCATGGTATGTCTCTCTTTTTTTAATCTCTCTCCTCTCTCTCATGTCTCACTCAGCTGTGCCAGTGATTTCATTTGGGCCACTGACTTTCTTCATTTATATTTTTATGCTGTACGAACATGTTCCAGACGCGAGCATTTCTAGGAATAAATGATCGCAGATCAAGTGATATTCTTGAGAAGAATATAGCAAGAATGTATTCGCTGTTTGCCGCTCGTTTTGTGGTGTGGAAACTGTGTGGAAACAAGCACCCATGCGTCAGGGATGCATGGGTGCTTCAGACAAATATGTGTTTGGATACATAAATACACAGAGATATACATATACATAGGGAAACAAAAATATGCACTTAAATATGCACAGTAAGAGACAGAAGAATCAGAGTATGAAGGTCATTTTAAGGGAATCTCCTACAAATGTGAATTCATTAAAGGAGTAGGAAAGAAAAATCCTGATATTTTAGTAATTGTGTAGACGAAATTCACACGAAACAATAAAAAAGGGAAACCACAGGAAGGTTAGCCCTGATGATCAGAAGTAGCAGATTAAGGAACATGTGTTTGGAGATTTCTTTTAAATCTTTAAGTACTGTGGTGACCGAGAGACGACGAAAGTAATGGTGGTGATATATACTCTACCCCAAAGAACAGGAAGCCAGTAGAAGAGTATGATCATAACTGCAACACATTGACTCACAAATTATAAACACTGGCAGAGGCATTAGGAAGAAATAAAGGTAAAGAAACTCTTACCGCTTGATATTTCAACTAGATGGAGATTGGCTAGTGACGTTTGTTTCTTTGCAATTACTGAAGGATGCTGCGTCTTCTCAGCTTCAAAATATTAACATTGTTGCACTCGTTAAGATGGATGTCACCCAGTAAGACTTAACAGCGTAGGAGCAAATTTTAAAGTTTAATTACATTGTTTAAAAACCTTGGAACTCGTTTGATTCAGATAATTTTCGACGTGTTCTTAACTTTTTGTTGATAAGATTTATTAAAAGAAATCTTGGCTTTCACTTTGAACTATGTAAATGTTAAATTGCCAGTTTTATTGAGTTGTCTCTTCTGATCTGCCTTTAACACTAAATGCTGTGTATCTTAATTGTGAGTAATTATATATTAAATTTGGACTTTGTAGGTGCCAGTATGGCGGTTTTATAAACAAAATATCAAATTAGACTTTAAAAAAAAAACTAAGCACTGTGGAGAATTTTAAACTAAACATAACTACAGAAGAAAACTGAAAACTCTCTTTGAATAGTATTATAATTGTCACGAGTTTAGTGAACCCTTAAATACTGTACGACTTTTAGCCAGAGCCAAGACTTTAGCCAAGACTTTTATTTTTATAGACTGGCTTATCAGATCGGCTTCAAATTTTGAACCCTGGTGAAGTGTTACAAAGTAAATGTTCGTGGAGCAGTTGACAAGTGCCAGTGCCATCACATCAATTTTATAGACCTTTCCCGAAATTTGTTTCTATGCGAAAACTTCAGAAAGCCTCTCGGGATCTTCAAAATTTTAATACTAGTTTTCTGCATAGAGGAAAGTTGGTATTGTTAATGAAATGTGTAGGTGGTATTTTAAATTCCTCATTAAGAGTGTGAGGAATGCCATTGAAAGGCTCCATATCCATGGAACTGGACTTATTTTACCCCTTTCTTGGATCGAATCTGAATGCGTCTCACACCCCTGCTGTTATAAGGCCTCTACATGTTTAGCGCTTTTCCCTTCAGTAAAATAAAACATGAACATCGATCTCAAATGACAGAGTTATCTTATGAAATGGTTTATGACGTGTAGCTTCTTCTTTTTCCACTTCTTTAAATCATCAACTGTAGAATGAATCATCTGGTCGCCTTTTAACTCGTGGTGTAAGACTTGTGTTGGTTTCAATGTGCCCGTTTTTATTAAACTAATTTGTTTCTGTGGAATAAATCTAGAATGTCTCTCCTGATCATAAATAAATCACTGTGTTTGACTTTATTGATGTATCGTAGCTTAAATCTACATAACGGAATTGTTATGAGTCCAAAATATTTTTTTTTATCTGAGTTTAATTACCGTACGCCAGCGGTGAAAATTTAAAGCTGATCAGATGAGACCTCGTGTTAAAATAAAAAAAAAAGAACGAAGCGTTGTAGGAAGAAAAATATTCTGGCAACTAACTACTTTAGGAACTCTTCGGTTTTATTAATAACGATTTATTTCGGTCCAAAAAAGGTATCCCGGTATTCCCAAACACCGGTGTTCAGTGCCAGCGTCGGGATGAGTGTAGAGTGCGGCGTAACTGATAATACAGTTGAATATGAGTGCTTAGGATTTCGAGGGAATCAGAAGAGGCACTCGCAAGTCATCCTGTGGAAACTGATATCCATATTTATTTGATGAAGATGGTAAATTAGAACATAGCACAAATCTAAGTCAAAAATTAACATATTTCACGAACATTCTGTTTACTGAAGTGAAGTGTTGCTGAAAAAATATGAGAGTGAAGTGAACACTGAATATAGCAGCTTATGATCTATTGTAATGAACTGTGTCACATAATTCAGGGAAGTGAACACTGTTCAGAGAGATCAATATCCGAAAATCCCACAGCACATAAATCATGCATTATGTTAGCATAGATGGGTTGAAGCTAATCAAATGCAATACTCATAAATTATCACATGAAAAGCAATATTTAGACTTCATTTCCCCCAAAAAAAAAAATTAAGACCTGCACAGGCCAAAATCAAACCAAGCTTTTCTCTAAGTAAGAGTGATCAGCTTTTAAGAAAGAGAGTGAAGTATGTTAGTAAGTTTTATGTAAGCTTAGCATACGTTACATAAAAAATAACC
Organism: Cherax destructor; assembly: GCA_009830355.1. NCBI lineage: Eukaryota > Metazoa > Arthropoda > Malacostraca > Decapoda > Parastacidae > Cherax > Cherax destructor. The sequence continues at coordinate 166,598 of WNWK01002192.1, forward strand.
ATGGTCTTGAGGGCACAAAGATGTTATCAACACATAAATCGACATTGACTTATTTCTGATCAAAGAGATATTCTTCAGTTATTTCACATAACACAGTTTGATTAATTAAATAGGCACAATATATACTTACACAGCCTAACATCAGGAGATTGTTCCCTTTGAGGAAAATATATCAGCTCTTGATCAGATGTAATTTCCAGGTATTGCAAAGAATAAAAAAAAAAATTGTGCCTACACATCTTAAACCTATGGAACGTTCCATCCTTTCACAGCTGTTGTATTTTAATCAGAGAGCGCTAAACCTGTGAGGGTCATATAGAGCCCGTAAAATCGGACAAAATTCTAGTCAAGCATGATCAAGGTAAGTCAGCTTCCTTGGATCAAAACCTCACCAACACCAAGGCAAAAAGAATGAAGCAATATAAAATAATACTATATTTCGAAATTAAAACGTTTCAAATGACGTCTACATATTCCATTAAATATATCAACCTGATGAAATTCTGAAGCCATTTCGAGGAGTCTGTCTCCACCTGTCACCAGTGCTGGATTTCGGTGGTCGGGGTCCCCTTGCATTAAAAGGGTCTAACTCTATTGGTTAGAAGACTTTTAAGTTTCTTCTTGGAAAACTTTCGCCACTCTCAATATACGTACTATCATCTTAAGATAAAGAAATTAAACAAATTGGATAGTGTATTTTATCAGTCTTTCTGTTCATTTGCAAGTGTAACTCAAAAATAATCTACAGACTTGTGAGGAGTTATCTTCAATCAGATAAAATATTTTAAGCCAGGTACATTCGGTGCTTTTCTGATGGAAAAGTCTCTGACGACTCCATCAAAATCCAACGAGCGCAGGATGTCAGATTCCATGCTCATGACCGTCGGGTCCACAAGCCGCCCTTGATTCATGCTCTTTCGTAGCCGGTTCTCACTACCACACTGTTGTACACTTACTGACCACGATCAAGCAGTCATTCATACTGCAGCGCCCTGCACACCCAGGATGATGTGCTGCGAGTCATCCTCGCGTCATGCAGCTGACAGCGCGCTCTCACCAATAATGTAACAGATGACTCAGCATGACAATCCCACCACAATTCAAACTCTTGCATACATTTTATCTTTTTTTTTGCGATCTATTCAATTCTCAGTATAATGTCTCATAATATTTTTCATTTGGGGGGCCCCTTGTTACAGTGTTACAGTGATGAAAAGTTTAATTAAAGAGACTGAATGAGGTGTTCTCGAGTAATAAACGAAAATTAAACTTAAAAATGCCATAAAAGCGCTATTTTTTCATTTTTTCTCATTTTTAAAATTCTTTACAAACATGTAAGAAAAAGTAGAGTTTTGTAAAAATCCTATTTGACAAATCTACCAAAAAAAATTACAAATTGGCACATAGCCGCAAATTAAAGCAACAATACTTGCAATTTAGATATACTGCTATTTAGAGAGTGAAGCCAATTAGAAGAGACATTCTCTAGTTATAAAATGAGAAAAATTACTTGAAATTGGAAAAATTTATATTTACAGAGCTTAATTAAAGTGAACGAGAGGCTTTGTTTTTATAAGCCCACTATGGTAAAAGTTTGAAGCCGAACAGAAAATGCATTCTCCTGTAAGTGATTGATTCCAATGACAGAAATAGTTTTTTAACTATTTTAGAAAGAATTCAAATTGGTAAATGAGCTAGGTTTATGGGAAATTATCCTTCGTTTTAAAAGACATCATCATTAATATTCTGAAGCCGAACAGAACATCCCTTAATTAGTGAATACAAATGAATTTCACTATTCAATAAAATTGTTAAACTGGGTCTTATGACACCCAAAAACAGAATATATCTAGCGTTCAGAAGACAATATTTAAACAAAAAACACTAAAAACTACCATTACCTACAGACTATTAACTTTAAATTATCGCTTCCAGTACCAAGCAATATTATTGTGTTCAGTAAATTTCATTAGCTAGTAAGATAAATAAGTTTAATATCATAATTAATGAAAATTATAAAAGGACAGACGAGTCGTTGTCAAGTTAGGGAACGAATTCCAAAAATTTCAATTTTTTTCCTACTATTTTACTACATGAACGAAATTTCCAGTATGCAAACATAATACGTAGTTACTATTCTGACCCTAAGATGAATCAGCCATTTAATAACTGACATCTTTAAACGTGATTTTACATAAATAAATAACTCACACTGTTTTACACCCAAAAGTCAAATCTGCAGCAACACACTTGAATTTCCCTCTCCGCCACTGACGGTTTTGAAAGTTATCTCGGCCTTTTTGGGATGCTGGAAATGGGTTCAACATCTTTGGTCAATGAGGAACTTGCAACATGGCACTCGTTCCAGTTGCCTGGTGCTCTTAACCATCCATAAGCGCTGAAAATTTGCACCTGATTGAGACATTCTCGAGTTAGGTACAAAATATATTCTAAAAGTTCGAGGATTATAATAATAATAATAATAATAATAATAATACTAATAATAATAATTCAATAATTTATTATTATGTAAAGACTGCCAATGAAAACGATCACTAGTGTTTATATTGATTAAAAAAAATTGATATATTGAGTAATTACGTTACATTTGTTAAACATTAAATTTATTTGTTATGTATCACCCACAATCAGAAACACGACTTTCAACACCGAGGTCATTTGATTTTGTTATGGCTAAATTACAGTTGTGTTTACTGCACATTCATCATTCCTTGTTTACACCAATATATAAAGGCAGCGCTGAAATTCACCTGTGAACGATTACAAATATGTTCGGGTGTGATTTTTTTCTGACAGGTCCATAATTTTGCTTTTGATATCAAATTTGGGACTGGTTATTGACGTGTGTATTGGCCTGTCAGACATTGCCAAAAACCCGTTTGGATGAAAGCTGAAACTAATTTGTTGTATTTTGTTGATATAATAGTCATTTTTTTCAGCACTTCTGGCTCTCATATTCATGTGAATTTGTTTGATTTCTGCAGTATTCATACCAATGAATTTTCTACATTTTATTGTTTATAAATTTGTTTTAATGTTAATTTTAAGGGTCTATCCTCCACTGTTTAAAGCGATTTTAATGTTTCTTTTAATACTCTTCCTTACATAAGCTATGATGTCTTAACATTGATTTTCTTGCAAATTTGATACTTTGTCTCTAATATCTCTCAAAATATAAAGCTTTTCTACCATTATTTTTTCTATAATTCAAGTTTTTTCTCCAAAATTTATTGCAAATTGCAAGTTTTTTTTCCTAGGAATATAGCGCCATCTCCTTACTCGTAGGAATATATACAATCATTTCAGTCATTCGTAGGGGTATAGACCACCTCTCTCATTCTCAGGAATATAGAACCACCTCCCTCATTCGTAAGAATATAGAACCTCCCTCATTCATAGGAATATAGAACCACCTCCCTCATTCTTGAGAATAAAGAACCACCTCCCTCATTCATAGGAATACAGAACCACCACTTTTGTTCGTGACAATATAGAACCACCTCCCTCATTCGTAGGAATATGGAACCACTTCCCTCATTCATAGACATATAGAACCACCTACCTCATTCGTGAGAATATAGAACCACCTACCTCATTCGTGGTAATATGGAACCACCTGCCTCATTCGTGGTAATACAGAACCACCTCCCTCATTCGTGGGAATATGGAACCACCTCCTCATTCGTGGTATAAGACACCCCCATTCGTGGTAATACAGAACACCTCCCCATTCGTGGAATATGGAACCACCTCCTCATTCGTGGTAATACAGAACCACCTCCTCATTCGTGGTAATACAGAACCACCTCCCTCATTCGTGGTAATACAGAACCACCTCCCTCATTCGTGGTAATACAGAACCACCTCCCTCATTCGTGGTAATACAGAACCACCTCCCTCATTCGTGGTAATACAGAACCACCTCCCTCATTCGTGGTAATACAGAACCACCTCCCTCATTCGTGGTAATACAGAACCACCTCCCTCATTCGTGGGAATACAGAACCAACTCTTATTCGTGGGAATATAGAATCCAACGTTTAACTCCCTTTTAAGGTAAGTTTAAGAGGTTCCATTTTATTGACGCAGACTAAGGAAAGAATATTTCTTTACTTAAAGAAAGTAATTCAGTCTATGAATCTCTTAAGTGAACCCAAATGTACTTTTTATGCTCGTCAAACTGTGTGTTTTAAGTAAGTCTGTTAATTTACAGAGTTGTTTATCTTTTAATTTCTCCATAACGATTAAATTTCAAATGCATAAAAATTTAGATTTAAATTTTTAAGTGCATCAGATTTAGTGTGTACTCACCTAGTTGTGGTTGCAGGGGGTTGATTCATAGTTCCTGTGTGTGTGTGTGTGTGTATGTGTGTGTGTGTGTGTGTGTGTGTGTGTGTGTGTGTGTGTGTGTGTGTGTAAATAGACTTCTTTAACCTTCAAGATTATAGAGAAGGATCAATAATGACATGAGAGATGTAACAGAAATAATATTAGCAGAAATAACCGATTTTGATAGTTTCTGACAATTGATAATGATAGCTTTTGACAAGTTGTGATAATGATAGCTTTTGACAAGTTGTGATAATGATAGCTTTTGACAAGTAGTGATAATGACAGCTTTTGACAAGTTGTGATAATGATAGCTTTTGACAAGTTGTGATAATGATAGCTTTTGACAAGTTGTGATAATGATAGCTTTTGACAAGTTGTGATAATGATAGCTTTTGACAAGTTGTGATAATGATAGCTTTTGACAAGAATTCATAATGATAGATTTCGACAGGTAGTGATAATGATGGCTTTTGCGCAGGTGATCATTATAATTCACAGTTGTCAGTTCGCTGTTTGGTGTGTTTAGACATGACACGTGACCCTGTATACAGTATTACTGAGACGCTACTGGGAGGGATTATAGTTTTTGGAAGGCTGTTGATCTAGAGAATTATAGCTATAATCCCCTTCATCAGAACAAACCTGATTATCAATCAGTCCCCAGGTGACTTAGGATTCCTTAGGTGGAAAAGATTACCCAGGAATTAAATCATATTTATCAGGGAAGGTCTCTGATAGGCCAGTGGAGTTTGATCTACTCAGTGACGCTCTGCCTGGCGATCAGTGAAACTGATTTGTTGACGGTGATTGGTTTTCTGGGTGGCGTTCTCTGATTATCATAGTAAGATTTGCGGAGTGAAGCTCATATTGATTGGAAGATCATTACTTGCCAAGTGATTGTTGGTGGAGTAAGTCTTAGTGAGGCTCTTTGATTGGCTAGTAGAGTAAGTCTCAGTGAAGCTCTCTGATTGGCTAGTGGAGTGTCAGTGAAGCTCTCTGATTGGGTAGTGGAGCATGTCTCAGTGAAGCTCTGTGATTGGGTAATAGAGTATGTATCAGTGAAGCTCTGACTGGTTAATGGTGCATGTCGCAGTGATGCTCTGTTATTGGTTGATGTGTCTTAGTGAAGCTCTGTGATTGGTTGTTGGAGTATGTCTCAGTGTAGCTCTGTGATTGGTTAGCGGAATATTACACCAGCTCTCTTAATCCTTAACTGAGAAATAGTTTAATAATTTAATAGCAAAACATGTAATTGAATAACGTGGCTTGAGTATTAATTACAGTTTTAATTGCTTAGTTTATATTAAATGCAGAGTTTTTGCGCTCGGTAGAATAATTGTTTGGAAAGGCAATTTTAAGTTTATACGACGTTGTCCTCCAGAGTTTGATCAACCTGTGAACACAGATCAAATAAATAGAGAGGTTGATCAAGCTTTTTAATACAGATTGACCAAACTCTAATCACAGTCTGAATTTTTTTTTAGAACCCAAACTAGTGGCACTATAGGGTGGCAATGCACAGCGGTACTTCCTACCAAATTTCTTGGCAGGTATGTCCTCGCAAATATTTTGGGACCAAGTCTTTGAATGGGTGAAACATATTACGCAAGAGTTAAAGCTGGATTTGTCAACACGTCTGTGATTGAGACAAATAACTCAACACTAGCAGCTGTGTTTATCAATACATTCATTCTCCTCCCAGAAAATAAATTACTTAGTTTTAACTCATCGTAGTGTGTGTTTTTACGTATTTTAATTTCTAGGGTGGTGAGTGATCTGCCAGGTTAAAGTGACTAGTTCTGTTAGTTGTCCTCCTAGTCACCCGTCTAGTTACTCTAAAGTTTTCCTTATTTACTTACTGTAACTTACTGTAAACAGAGTGAAGTCTGAGGCGACTGCAGTGAAAAACTCTGTTCCACAAGGCACAGTATTCACCCCCACCTTGTTCCTCATCCTCATATCTGATATAGACAGAGATGTAAGCCACAGAACCGTGTCTTCCTTTGAGGATGTCACCCGAATTTGTATGACAGTGTCTTCCATCGAAGACACTGCAAGACTCCAAGAAGGACCTGGGAGTGATAATGACAGAGATCTCACTTTCAAAGTCACAACAATGTACCTACCACATCTGCTGGATAATGATGGATAATGAGAACCTTCAAAACTAGGGATGCCAAGCTCATGATGATTCTCTTCAAATCGCTTGTTCTCTCTAGGCTGGAATTTTGCTGTACTCTAACGACCCATTTCAAGGCAGACAAAACTGTTGATCTGGAGAATGTATAGGGAACCTTCACGTCACACATAAGTACGATAAAGCACCTAAATTACAGAGAACAGTTGAAGTCCTTTGACTTGTATTTACTGGAGTGCAGGAGAGAAAGTTACATGATAATATACACTTGGAAAATCCTAGAAGGATTTGTACCAAATTTGCACACGAAAATCACTCCCTGCGAAAGGAAAAGACTCGGATGGGAGACAGCAAGATAGGCGTCAAGAGCCCAAGACTGTTCAACTGCCTTTCAGCATACATAAGGGAATTACCAATATCCCCCTGACATTTAAAATGTTTATAATGTATTTGAACAAAATTGCATTTGTTGTATGAAGAAAGATAACACATCGGGAGCTGTAGCCCAACCTAAATTTAAATACAAGGAAGAATATGAAGTTATGAGTGTAAAGCTGCAGGCTGCAAGAGATCAAATTACTGAGACTGCAAGAATTCATAGTAATGAGGCTGCAACAATTTACAATAACGAGGCTGCAAGAGTTGACAACTCGCAGAAAGGAAATGGAAATTATTATAATCATGGAGGAGCGCTAACCCGTAGGGATTATACAGCGCCTTAGGGGGAGGGATAGAAGGTATTCAAGGTCATTTCAGGGAACTGGAGCACAGATGCAATTCCTTAGATCAAGAGCCCCTCACCGGCGTCTAGGAACCTCCCTTGAGGGGAAAGTGCAAACTAAGACGTTTTTCTGTATATTTCTCTTTAAGTGAGTCTCTGTTGTGGGTGAAGGACTCTTAACACAAGGAATTGGAATTGCTTTGCAAGTTCTCTGCACTAAACCTGATTACCACACCTTCCCCAGGGGCTATGTGATCCCTGAGGGTGTATCGCAAACCTTAAAATTACAATAATTATAATTGCCTGTAACTGTTTTACATGATGGTAGGATTGCTGGTGTTTTTTTCTGTCTCATAAACACGCTGGATAACAGGTATATCTAGCTACTTCTACTTACACTTAGGTCACACTACACAGCATGCACATGCATATATATACATAAATATATACATAAATAGCTCTTGTTCTTTATTTCCTCTATTCTCCATGGGGAAGTGAAAAAGAATCTTTCCTCCGTAAGCCATGCGTGTCGTATGAGGGCGACTAAAATGCCGGGAGCAATGGGCTAGTAACCCCTTCTCCTGTACACATTTACTAAAAAAAAAGAGAAGAAGAATTTTTATAAAACTGGGATGTTTGAATGTGCGTGGATGTAGTGTAGATGATAAGAAAGAGATGATTGCTGATGTTATGAATGAAAAGAAGTTGGATGTCCTGGCCCTAAGCGAAACAAAGCTGAAGGGGGTAGGCGAGTTTCAGTGGTGAGAAATAAACGGGATTAAGTCAGGAGTATCTAAGAGAGTTAGAGCTAAGGAAGGGGTAGCAATAATGTGGAAAGATCAGTTATGGAAGGAGAAGAGGGAATATAAATGTATAAATTCAAGGATTATGTGGATCAAAATAAGGGTCGGATGCGAAAAGTGGGTCATAATAAGTGTGTATGCACCTGGAGAAGAGAGGAGTGTAGAGGAGAGAGAGAGATTTTGGGAGATGTTAAGCGAATGTATAGGAACTTTTGAACCAAGTGAGAGGGTAATTGTGGTAGGGGACCTAAATGCTAAAGTAGGAGAAACATTTAGAGAGGGTGTGGTAGGTAAGTTTGGGGTGCCAGGTGTAAATGATAATGGGAGCCCTTTGATTGAACTTTGTATAGAAAGGGGTTTAGTTATAGGCAATACATATTTTAAGAAAAAGAGGATAAATAAGTATACAAGATATGATGTAGGGCGTTTTAACAGTAGTTTGTTGGACTACGTATTGGTAGATAAAAGACTGTTGAGTAGACTTCAGGATGTACATGTTTATAGAGGGGCCACAGATATATCAAATCACTTTTTAGTTGTAGCTACAGTGGGAGTAAAAGGTAGATGGGATACAAGGAAAATATAAGTAGCAAGTAAGAGAGAGGTGAAGGTTTATAAACTAAAAGAGGAGGCAGTTAGTGTAAGATATATACAACTATTGTAGGATATATGGGCACGTGAGGGTATAGGCAACGGGTTTTAAGATGTATGGAGTAGGTTTAAGAATGTAGTGTTAGAGTGTTCAGCAGAAGTTTGTTGTTATAGGAAAGTGGGTGCGGGAGGAAAGAGGAGCGATTGGTGGAATGATGATGTAAAGAGAGTAGAAAGGGAGAAAAAGTTAGCATATGAAAGGTTTTTACAAAGTAGAAGTGATGCAAAGAGGGAATAGCATATTGAAAGAAAAAGAGAGGTTAAGAGAGTGGTGAAGCACTGTAAAAAAGATAACAAATGAGAGAGTGGGTGAGATGTTATCAACAAATTTTGATGAACAAAGAAAAAGTTTTGGAGTGAGATTAATAAGTTGAGGAAGCCTAGGGAACGAATGGATTTGACAGTTAAAAATAGAGAGGAGAGTTATTAAATGGAGAGTTAGAGGTATTGGGAAGATGGAGGGAATATTTTGAGGAATTGTTAAATATTGATGAAGACAGGGAAGCTGTGATTTTGTGTATAGGGCAAGGAGGAATAACATCTTGTAGGAGTGTGGAAGAACCAGTTGTGAGTGTGGGGGAAGTTCGTGGGCAGTGGGTAAAATAAAAGGGGGTAAGGCAGCTGGGATTGTTGGGATAAAGATATAAATGTTAAAAGCAGGTGGAGATATAGTTTTGGAGTGGTTGGTGATATTATTTAATAAATGTATGGAAGAGGGTAAGGTACCTAGGGACTGGCAGAGAGCATGTATTGTTCCTTTGTATAAAGGCAAAGGGGACAAAAGATAGTGCAAATATTATAGGGGAATAAGTCTGTTGAGTATACCTGGTAAAGTGTATGGTAATTATTATTGAAAGAATTAAGAGCAAGACGGAGAGTAGGATAGCAGATGAACAAGGAGGTTTTAGGAAAGGTAGGGGGTTTGTAGACCAAGTGTTTACAGTGAAACATAGCTGAACGGTATTTAGATAAGGGTAAAGAGGTGTTTGTGGCGTTTATGGATATTGAAAAGGCGTATGGCAGGGTGGACAAGGGGGCAATGTGACAGATGTTGCAGGTGTATGGAATAGGAGGTAGGTTACTGAAAGCAGTGGAGAGAGGGAGATTATTTCCCAGTAAAAGTAGGCCTTAGACAAGGATGTGTGATGTCACCATGGTTGTTCTATATGTTTATAGATGGGGTTGTAAGAGAAGTGAATGTGTGGGTGTTGGCAAGAAGTGTGGGGTTAAAAGATAAAGAATCTAACACAAAGTGGGAGATGTCACAGCTGCTTTTTGCTGAGGACACTGTGCTTTTGGGACATTGTGAAGAAAAGTTGCAGAGGTTGGTGGATGAGTTTAGTAGGGTATTTAAAAGAAGGAAATTGAAAGTGAATATAGGAAAGAGTAAGGTGATGAGGATAACAGAAAGATTAAGTGATGAAAGATTGGATATCAGATTGGAGGGAGAGAGTATGGAGGAGGTGAATGTATTCAGATATTTAGGAGTGGACGTGTCAGTAGATTGGTCTATGAATAATGAGGTGAATCATAGAATTGATGAGGGTAAAAGGGTAAATGGTGCACTTAGGAGTCTGTGGAGACAAAGAACTTTGTCCATGGAAGTAAAGAGGGGAATGTATGAGAGTATATACCAAAGCTCTTATATGGGTGTAAAGCATGGGTGATGAATGTTGCAACGAGGAGAAGGCTGGGGGCAATGGAGGATTCATGTCTGAGATCAATGTGTGGTGTGAATATAATGCAGAGAATTCGGAGTTTGGAAATTAGGAGGAGGTGCGGGATTACCAAGACTATTACCTAGGAGGGGTTGTTGAGGTGGTTCGGACATGTAGAGAGGATGGAACAAAGTAGAATGACTTCGAGAGTATATAAATCTGTAGGGGAGGGAAGGCGGGGTAGGGGTCGGCCTAGGAAAGGTTGGAGGGAGGGGTAAAGTAGATTTTGTGTGCGAGGGGCTTGGACTTCCAGCAAGCATGCGTGAACGTATTTGATAGTAGTGAATGGAGACAAATGGTTTTAATACTTGATGTGCTGTTGGGTGGAGCAAATAACATTTATGAAGGGATTCAGGAAACCGGCAGGCCGGACTTGATTCCTGGAGATGGGAAGTACAGTGTCTGCACTGTAGTGTAAGAATGCTCTGGCAAGAGAGTGATGGAGTGAATGATGATGAAAGTTTTACTTTTTCGGGCCACCCTGCATTGGGAGAAACGGCCGATGTGTTAATAATACAAAATAAATTATAATTGCCATCCTGATTCTCCACAAAATCATTAAATTTATGTGTAACACGAAATCAATCGAGAAGTCTCGGGAAGGATATAATGATTTAGTGTACACCCCGAGGTGCTTCTTAGCCCACAGATACATCTATATATATATATATATATATATATATATATATATATATATATATATATATATATATATATATATATATATATATATATATATATATATATATATTATGTCTGCCGATTAGGTAAAACTTGATTTTGGCTTAAATAGCAACGCTCACCTTAATCATTCTGAACATAACGAAAAAAATATATTTCACTGTGTTTGTTTATTATTAAATTAATGTTAACGTATCTAAAATATATTTAGTTGGGTTAGGCTAAATTAAATTGCGCTTGTTCTAATAAGGTTAGGTAGGTTTTCAAAGTTTCTTTCATGTGGCTTCACCCTTTCCTCTACCCCCTTGGGAAGTTCCTGCTGTCCGTGTCTGTTCTATTCCTCTACCTTGCACGAAAGCCCAACTGCCTACGGCGGCTTCTCGCTCTTTCTTTCTAGACCACTTCCGTTCTCATTCCCATGCCATCGCAGTATACACCGATGGTTCAAAGTCATCTGACGGCGTCGGATTCGCAGCAGTGTTTCCGACAGCGTCGTACGAGGGCATCTATTACCTCGGCTACATATTTACGGCTGAATTGTATGCCATTCTTGTGGCACTTATCCGTATTGCATCTATGCCTGTATCACCATTTGTGGTCGTTTCAGACTCCCTTAGTGCTTTACAGGCTATCCGTAAAATTGATACACCTCACCCCCTAGTTCTTCGTATCCATCTTTGGTTACGCCATATCTTTAGCAAGCATAAAGATATTGTCTTTTGTTGGGTCCCTGGTCATGTTGACGTACAGGGCAATGAACAGGCAGACACTGCTGCGCGGTCAGCAGTACATGACCTTCCAGTTTCATATAGAGGTGTTCCTTTCACGGACTATTTTGCGGTCATTGCTACCCATCTTCGCACCCGTTGGCAACAACGCTGGTCTGACCTGCTGAATAACAAACTTCATTCTATTAAACCGGTTATAGGTTTCTGGCCTTCTTCTTGTCACCAATGTCGAGGTTGGGAGACTACTTTCCGTCTTCGCATCGGCCACACTCGTCTTACTCACGGGTATCTCATGGAGAGGCTCCCCGCCCCTCTCTGTGAGCATTGTCAGGTTCCAGTGTTTTTTCGACATATCCTGTTGGACTGCCCACTCTATCAACGAGCACGCAGAATTTACCTCCAACGACGTCTTCGCTCTGCGGCCCTTTCTTTACCTTCCCTTCTTGCAGATGGCCCCTCCTTTAATCCTGACTCTCTCATTGACTTTTTGACAGAAACTGACTTACTACACAAACTCTGAAGATTATACCTCTAGCACCTCCCTCAGTCCCTTCTACCTCGATCTCTTGCTACCCTCTATCCCTGCACTATCCACCGTCCTGCTGCACTCCATACCCTACTAATTATCCATCTCCCTCTTACAACTCACTCTCCCTGCATCCTACAATAACCTGCAGCGCTGTATAACCCCTGTGGTTTAGCGCTTCTATTTGATTATAATAATAATAATAATTTCAAAGTTTCTCTTGGTACAAAATTATAAATTCTTACATTAACATAAATGAAAAAAATATATCTTTAAACGTATAAGAGAAAATTTTAGAAAGGACTGAATTTTAGATGAGTTCTTGCTAATTGACCAGTTTTACCTAATCGGCACGACATATATATATATATGACACATACACACTACTCTTAGTACTCTTTCTAATGTATTCTCTACTAAATAAAGGTTAGTATGTTGGTGAAATCTTGTCGTTAGTAAATATTTTCTTTGCAACTATATATATATTACTTCTCAAGAATAATTAGCAAATTAAATTCGCGGATTACAGGAAACAAACTCATATAGCAAATCACATAAAATATTTGTGTCACATGTTTCTGAAGTTACATGAGAAGCATCAAGCGTTTATTCAAGAGCCCTGAACATCAAACGTTTATTCAAGAGCCCTGAACATCAAACGTTTATTCAAGAGCCCTGAACATCAAGCGTTTATTCAAGAGCCCTGAACATCAAGCGTTTATTCAAGAGCCCTGAACATCAAGCGTTTATTCAAGAGCCCTGAACATCAAACGTTTATTCAAGAGCCCTGAACATCAAACGTTTATTCAAGAGCCCTGAACATCAAGCGTTTATTCAAGAGCCCTGAACATCAAGCGTTTATTTAAGAGCCATGAACATCAAGCGTTTATTCAAGAGCCCTGAACATCAAACGTTTATTCAAGGGCCCTGAACATCAAGCGTTTATTCAAGAGCCCTGAACATCAAACGTTTATTCAAGGGCCCTGAACATCAAACGTTTATTCAAGGGCCCTGAACATCAAGCGTTTATTCAAGAGCCCTGAACATCAAGCGTTTATTCAAGAGCCCTGAACATCAAACGTTTATTCAAGGGCCCTGAACATCAAGCGTTTATTCAAGAGCCCTGAACATCAAGCGTTTATTTAAGAGCCCTGAACATCAAGGGTTTATTCAAGAGCCCTGAACATCAAACGTTTATTCAAGAGCCCTAAACATCAAGCGTTTATTCAAGAGCCCTGAACATCAAGCGTTTATTCAAGAGCCCTGAACATCAAGCGTTTATTCAAGAGCCCTGAACATCAAACGTTTATTCAAGGGCCCTGAACATCAAACGTTTATTCAAGAAGCCCTGAACATCAAGCGTTTATTCAAGAGCCCTGAACATCAAACGTTTATTCAAGAGCCCTGAACATCAAACGTTTATTCAAGAGCCCTGAACATCAAGCGTTTATTCAAGAGCCCTGAACATCAAACGTTTATTCAAGAGCCCTGAACATCAAACGTTTATTCAAGAGCCCTGAACATCAAGCGTTTATTCAAGAGCCCTGAACATCAAACGTTTATTCAAGAGCCCTGAACATCAAGCGTTTATTCAAGAGCCCTGAACATCAAGCGTTTATTCAAGAGCCCTGAACATCAAACGTTTATTCAAGGGCCCTGACCATCAAGCGTTTATTCAAGAGCCCTGAACATCAAGCGTTTATTCAAGGGCCCTGAACATCAAACGTTTATTCAAGAGCCCTGAACATCAAGCGTTTATTCAAGAGCCCTGAACATCAAACGTTTATTCAAGAGCCCTGAACATCAAGCGTTTATTCAAGAGCCCTGAACATCAAGCGTTTATTCAAGAGCCCTGAACAGCAAGCGTTTATTCAAGAGCTCTGAACATCAAGCGTTTATTCAAGAGCCCTGAACATCAAGCGTGTATTCAAGAGCCCTGAACATCAAGCGTTTATTCAAGAGCCCTGAACCTCTAGCGTTTATTCAAGAGCCCTGAACATCAAGCGTTTATTCAAGAGCCCTGAACATCAAGCGTTTATTCAAGAGCCCTGAACCTCTAGCATTTATTCAAGAGCCCTGAACATCAAGCGTTTATTCAAGAGCCCTGAACATCAAGCGTTTATTCAAGAGCCCTGAACCTCTAGCGTTTATTCAAGAGCCCTGAACATCAAGCGTTTATTCAAGAGCCCTGAACATCAAGCGTGTATTCAAGAGCCCTGAACATCAAGCGTTTATTCAAGAGCCCTGAACCTCTAGCGTTTATTCAAGAGCACTGAACATCAAGCGTTTATTCAAGAGCCCTGAACATCAAGCGTTTATTCAAGAGCCCTGAACATCAAGCGTTTATTCAAGAGCCCTGAACATCAAGCTTTTATTCAAGAGCCCTGAACATCAAGCGTGTATTCAAGAGCCCTGAACATCAAGCGTTTATTCAAGAGCCCTGAACATCAAGCGTGTATTCAAGAGCCCTGAACATCAAGCGTTTATTCAAGAGCCCTGAACATCAAGCGTGTACTCAAGAGCCCTGAACATCAAGCGTTTATTCAAGAGCCCTGAACATCAAGCGTGTATTCAAGAGCCCTGAACATCAAGCGTTTATTCAAGAGCCCTGAACATCAAGCTTTTATTCAAGAGCCCTGAACATCAAGCGTGTATTCAAGAGCCCTGAACATCAAGCGTTTATTCAAGAGCCCTGAACATCAAGCGTGTATTCAAGAGCCCTGAACATCAAGCGTTTATTCAAGAGCCCTGAACATCAAGCGTGTACTCAAGAGCCCTGAACATCAAGCGTTTATTCAAGAGCCCTGAACATCAAGCGTGTATTCAAGAGCCCTGAACATCAAGCGTGTATTCAAGAGCCCTGAACATCAAGCGTTTATTCAAGAGCCCTGAACATCAAGCGTTTATTCAAGAGCCCTGAACATCAAGCGTTTATTCAAGAGCCCTGAACATCAAGCGTTTATTCAAGAGCCCTGAGCTTCAATAGCTTGCTTCTCCCCAACACACTTTTTTGTTTATTTTTTTAACACGCTGTTAGAACCTTTTGATCAAGGCTTAGCAATTTTTTTTAAAGATAACAGAAAAGCATACATATACCACAATAAATTTGGAAATAGATTTGAAATTACAAAACATATAGGCAAGACTAGTTGCAGTGTGGAGAGCCGAGCGTTAAAGATGAGAAAGATATACACATGAAGGATGAGTAATGTTGCAACATATGAAAACTCGTAACCAAACTGTCAGTTAAAAAGAAGTGAATATTAGACGCTCACAAACCCAACTAAGGAGTAATGAAATCTAGTCAGTATAGACTAAATCCAAAACAATGTTTGCCCCTCCAAGAGTACAGAGGAGAACAGATGCAATTATATTGTCGCTGAAAAAAAACTGGAATTGTTAAAATACGAGAGACATTTTAGAATTTACACTCTGGGAACACAGCACTGACTACGGGGTGAGAGCCAGACACCTACACCAGGTTATCAACACAAAAAATGTAGATGAATGGTTCAGAGAACCGACAAGTTGATAAATTAGACAAATGTGCAACACTTGTGCACAAGTGTCTAATTTATCAACTTGTCGGTTCTCTGAACCATTCATCTACATTAATGTCAGACACAGCAACATCTTGGGATCTTAATACAGGGAATTCTTCACTTGCCTAACCTTTAGGCACGACCTACTGCCACATTTGTCAAATGTGACACCACCTACGACTGCTGCACCTCACCTGCCACTTCTTCGCACATATGCTGTATTCTTTTCAAGATTGATGGACTGATTACATTGACTCAAGGCTGAGGGACTGATTACCTCAAACTCCTCCTGTTCTTCACCATTCTCCTTTTTATGGACTGATGAAGCCACTGTCTGGCGAAACGTTTCCTCATTAAATATACCCAAGTGTTGCACATGTGCATTAATTTAAAAAAAAAATAACCACAACACCCAACGAAAAGACGAGAGTTAGATACACTAATTCTTATTGCCTGTAGAATTTTGCTCTATATATTGTGTTGCTCCTCTTGTACATTATTCGGAAGTGGACCTCTCTTGGAAGTCTACAAACATTAGCTTCTCTGTATTGCGATGTAAACATGTGGGTTTTGTCTCATCTTTGTCATACAGTCAACTCTTTTTTTTGCTTTTCATCCCATTTGGATTACCCTCCCTGACTGACCAGTGTTCATCACACTTTGATGTTCACACACACACACACACACACACACACACACACACACACACACACACACACACACACACACACACACACACACAAAGGTAAGTAGGAAGTATTTTTTTCAGTCAGAGTGGTCAGGAGGTGGAATAGCTTAGGAAGTGATGTAGTGGAGGCAGGATCCATTCATAGCTTCAAGAAGAGGTATGATAAAGCTCATGGCGCAGACAGTGTGACCCAGTAGTGGCCAGTGAAGAGGCGGGGCCAGGAGCTATGACTCGATCCTTCAACCACAACTAGGTGAGTACAACTAGGTGAGTACACACACATACACACACACACACATTCACGTACACACACATACACACACATTCACGTACACACACATACACACACATTCACGTACACACACATTCACGCACACATATTCACGCACACACACATTCACGCACACACACATTCACTGAGACACATTCACGCACACATTCACGCACACTCACTTCACGCACACACATTCACACATACAAATTTACGCACACGCACATTCACGCACGCGCACATACACGCGCACACACATACACGCGCACACATACACGCACACAGACGCGCACACGCGCACACACACGCACACACACACACACACACATTCACGGACACATTCACGTGAGTACACAAACACACACACAATGTAGACATGTAACTGACACAACAGGTCAAGTAATGAGTAATGTCATTATGATCTCAGAGTAATTAGGTTATTTAGTATTAAACTTAACCTGCGAAATGAGCATTTCCTTTTATACTGAACATAGTCATTATATTCTTCAAAGTAAAAAATAATGGAACAGTATCGGTATTGGCCGAAAATTGGATATCTGTATCAACAAATGTTTTGGAAGTTCCCTTCTGTATATATATATATATATATATATATATATATATATATATATATATATATATATATATATCCACTCATGGCTCGGAGAATAGATTCTTATTCCACTTCCCCATAAATATGAAAAGAAAAATAATAAGAACAAGAACTATTAAGATAAAATCAAAGAAAACTCAGATGTGTGTGTATACATAAACGTGTACCTGCATGTGTGACCTAAGTGTAAGACGTAGCAAGATGTACCTGTTATCTTGTGAGTTTATGAGACAACAAAACAAAGACACCAGCAATGCTACCATCATGTAAAACAAATACCTACTATATATATATATATATATATATATATATATATATATATATATATATATATATATATATATATATATATATATATATATACTTGTGGGTCCATTGCCTCGGAGAAGTGGATAAAAAGGCTTCAAGGAAGAATATTTAGATTTCTTTCTGAAGCCATTTGAATATTCCACTTCCCCTACCACCCCATCTTTTGAATATGTATAAAATTTATTTCAAGACAAATGACAAGAATACAATAGGGAGTAAACAACATAGATAACAACTCGAGCTACATGTCAAATACTTCGTCCAGCTCCCCGGCAGTGGCCGCGTGCCCAGAATGCTGCAGGCATTTTCCCTCTGGATCGCAACACTGAGTCTCTGAAAAAGGAAGCTGGTCGCCCTGTGGTCCTTGGTTTATATGATGAGTTTTTCACCCAGCTCCTTGAGAAAATTTAAAGCACACTTGCCCCATGCTCCATGGGTTTCCGACCCTATTGGGATGAAGTTATAGCAAGGGGGAAGGCCTTCATATTTGCGAGTCTTCTGGGTCTCCCTGTGGCTGGCAGCTCCACCCCCTTCGGCTACGGAGTATTGCAAGTAGGTGTCTGCCATTGTGGCAGTACAGGTGTAGTCCCAAGCAATCTGCTTACCATCCTTCCAGGGTAGCATAGTGGCTCCATCAGGACGCTTTTGACTTCCACCAGACCTCTGCACTTGGGGTTCCCGTTGAGCTGGGCAACGGGCTGTGGCGAGGCTTCTCTTTATGATGTCATTGACCTCCTCATGTCTAGCATATTTCCCTTCTGATGTGTGACACACTAGACCATGAAGTCCGAATTGATCAGCCGTCGCCCTGCCGCAAATACACCTATGTTCGGTGAGTATGGGGGCGGCTAGGCGAAGAGCAACACCAATCCGAATGGCCTGTGGGTCGAGTCGAGTCCCCAGAGAGGAATTGGGAACAGCTAGAAGGAAATCTCCTGAGTGTGGTGCCTTCACCGCTAGGGGACGAGCTTTGTCCTTTCCTGAAGCGTTGGTGAGCATTGTGTTGGCAATTTTTTCCATGATCGGCTTGTCCCAGTGGGACTGTTTGTGCTCTTTGGGAGGAACTGGTCTACTGGAGGAATCTGCCAGGATGTCCCACCGCACGGCTGCTTCAATGAACCTGGGGTCTTGATCTCCCACCACACCTCTCAAACGTTCAGGGACAATCTTCTTGCAGCAGGCCTGTTGGCCCATACTAGGCAGGTCCTTCACAATCCATCCCACTAACAGAATATATTTTGCTCATCCCAATCTTCAATGCTACCCAGGAAATAAGCTTTGATAATTATATTTACTCTTGTGAAGTGATTTTATTGCATATATATATATATATATATATATATATATATATATATATATATATATATATATATATATATATATATATATATATATATATATATATATATATATCACAATAAAATCACAGTATATAGTGATATCACAATATGCAGAACAGCCACAGTGAAATAATAGTGAAATTTTAAGCCTTTCGGACTTCTCACCCCGGGTGACACGTTGTGACGTGACCTCACAGTCAGTAAACAACAAGACTCACATCACAGTAGCGTGGGCAACAACCTGTTTTTTTTTTGAAACATTATTATATTACTTTTCCCACCATGGATTCCCTTTATACAACTTTTTTGAAAAACAAATGGATGGTTAAAATCTCTCACATGAATGAACAGACATTAGAATCTTGTCAGTTCTAATATATATATATATATATATATATATATATATTATATATTTTTATATATATATTTATATATTTATATATATATATATATATATATATATATATATATATATATATATATATTATATATATTTATATATATATACATATATATATATTTATATATATATATATATATATATATATATATATATATATATATATATATTTAAATTTTTTTTATATTTAAAAAATTAATAAAAAATGGGTTTAATTTATATAATAATATATAATATTAAGTATATAAAATTACATTTAATTTAAAATTATTTAATGGGGTTTTTAATAGACCCGAATAATTTTTTGGGGGAAAAACAAAAATAATAAATGGCATATTTTAAGATTTAATCCCCCTTTCCATTCCTCCGAGGTCCGGACGCGGACCAGATCGTGGCTTTCCCCGGGGGGCCCCCGGAGAGTTCTGGCTGACGTGGCTGCCCTGGTCCCTAGTGGTTCGTGATTTGGAAAAACCCAGGGGGGCTTTAAGGAAACTTATTTTTCCCCACCTATCCTGATTCCCTGGGAAAAATTTAACGTTGGGTAATGGTCCCTTCCGCCGATTTGTACTTCTTCTGTGGGCACATTCCCTGTGCCGACAGTGAAAAAAGCAGGGGTTTCCCCTGTGACACCCCAAGGGATAATCATGGAAACGTTTGCCATCTTCCAAAAGGGTAGAGGGATCCCGTTGGGGCGGTTTGCTGGGTTGGGGCGGGCAAAATCCTTTGATTAAGGGTTTTTCTTGGCTGGGATCACTGTGGCAGGGTCTTTTTGTTTTTGTTACCCTCATTGTTCTTGGGGGAATTTTCCACCCTTTTTGACAGTTAAGCCCAATGTTGCCCCCTAATTTGGCGCTTCGCATCCTCAAAACCTTTTCCGGGAAAGGGGCACCAAGGGGGGGCCCTGGGGGAATACCCGAGGCCCCTTGGGTGGCGTTTCCATGGCCCGAAATGGGAGCTTTTTTTGGGGTCCCCAGGGGAAATTGCACCCCGTGGGAGACAGCAGTTTTCACATTTTAGCGGCCCTATATTGAAAGTTCTTTTCCCCCCGAAAAGAGGGCGTCCAAGTTGAAATGGGAGGCCCCCGGTTTTTGCCTTAGGGTTGGGGTTTTAAGAATCCTTTGGGATGGCCCCCTGGTTTAAACCCAGGTCCTGTTTTCCCTTTTTTTTCCCGCTAATCCTGAATTTGGGAAAAATTTGTTTTAAATTTTCTCCTTTTTAGCTGGAGGGATAAAAGGTTTTAGGGAATGATTTATTGCCCCGTTGATGAATAGGCTTGCCCCTTCCGGGACAGCAAAAGGCATCCTCTTGTTGGGGGTCCTTGAGGGGAGATCGTATTTCTCGAGGGGTTTCGGGCTGTTGGGAAGCTGGGGGGTTTCAGGGTATGTTTAATTTATTGGGATTTTTTGGGCCTCTGTGGAGGTGAAGTCAGGGTGGCTGTCAGCTCTGTCTGCTGGGAGGGTCTGTTCGCTGTTCCCATTTGGAGCCCTCCTGGAGCCTAGACATCCATTGTGTGCACGGATGTTGCCAGTAGAGGGATTGAGTGCACATTCCCTATGGCACACCTGGCAGATGCCTCGTGGACGGGTTCCAAGGCGTTGGCTCTGTCGTGGAGATTCCTGGGAACCCAGCACTTCTTGTGACATGGTGTGGGTGGGAGGGCGCCAGCTGTGGGGTATCGGGTGAAGGACAGCATGGATGCATGGGGGATGAGGGTGGGAGAGTAGTGAGCGGGAGTTTGAGTAATTCGTGAGGCACTAAACGGCAACACTCTTGGTCAGGAAGTCAGTAGGCCTAGACCAGGAATGGGGGGTGAGGGGAGTGGCCCTATATGTTCACTTAAGATGCACATTGCTAACTTTTGCTAATTGATATACTTAGAAACAACCTCGCCATTAGGCACACTGATCGCCGTGTTCTCACTGTTAACCAAGGTGGTGTTCTGTTCATCATCCAAAGACGAGTACTGGGCGGCCACTCTCCCCCCAACCCCGGCCAAACAGAGGGTAAACAAACCTCCCCCACACCTCCACTGGAGGGATCCCCTCAACACCGCATCCTCTAACTACTCAACTCCCAACATGCACACTGCACTTTCACTGATATAGAAGCAACAGCCTGATGCAGAAAATTGTCACGACTCTGTAATCTCCAGTGGATACTCACGATGACGTCTGCTTAAACTGGCCCTTCCACACATGTAGATTCCTCGTTTACACACAAAATATATGGAGCACCACAAACTGGCTCCCTCCTCCACGCCAGTAGGCGTATATATATATATATATATATATATATATATATATATATATATATATATATATATATATGTCGTGCCGATTAGGTAAAACTGGTCAATTAGCAAGAACTCATTTAAAATTAAGTCCTTTCTAAAATTTTCTCTTATACGTTTAAAGATATATTTTTTCATTTATGTTAATATAAGAATTTATAATTTTGTACCAAAAGAAACTTTGAAAACCTACCTAACCTTATTACAACAAGCGCAATTTAATTTAGCCTAACCCAACTAAATATATATTAGATACGTTAACATTAATTTAATAATAAACAAACACAATGAAATATATTTTTTCGTTATGTTCAGAATGATTTTGGCGAAATTATTGCATACACAAATTTTCACTTGCCTTATATGGCAAGGTGAGCGTTGCTATTTAAGCTAAAATCGCAAGTTTTACCTAATCGGCACGACATATATATATATATATATATATATATATATATATATATATATATATATATATATATATATATATATATATATATATATATATATATTTATATATATATATATTTATATATATATATATATATATATATATATATATATATATATATATATATATATATATATATATATATATATATATATATTTATATATTTTATATATATATATATATATATATATTTATATATTTATATATTTATATATATATATATATATATATATTTATATATTTATATATTTATATATTTATATATATATATTTATATATTATATATTTATATATATATATATATATATATATATATATATATATATATATATATATATATATATATATATATATATATATATGTCGTCCGATTAGGTAAAACTGGTCAATTAGCAAGAACTCATTTAAAATTAAATCCTTTCTAAAATTTTCTCTTATACGTTTAAAGATATATTTTTTTTCATTTATGTTAATGTAAAAATTTATAATTTTGTACCAAGAGAAACTTTGAAAACCTACCTAACCTTAATACAACAAGCGCAATTTAATTTAGCCTAACCCAACTAAATATATTTTAGATACGTTAACATTAATTTAATAATAAACAAATACAATGAAATATATTTTTTCGTTATGTTCAGAATGATTTTGCGAAATTATTGCATACACAAATTTTCACTTGTCTTATATGGCAAGGTGAGCGTTGCTATTTAAGCTAAAATCAAGTTTTACCTAATCGGCACGACATATATATATATATATATATATATATATATATATATATATATATATATATATATATATATATATATATATATATATATATATATATATATATATATATATATTAGAGTAGGTTTGACCAGATTAAGTTTGAAAGCCTATTTAACTACAAGTAAGAAAAAAACAAGGGCGAATTATTACCTGCGACATCCTTGAACTCTCTATTGAATGTTGAATTCAAGTTAGCTTTATTTAAATGAAGCTCAAAGATGGATGTCAGTGTGTATGTATAATATATACCTCACCATGCAGGGTAATTAGTTCATTTCGGTGTGTAATTGATAGCTCGACCTACGTAGTCACTGTTGGTGCCAATACGATGCTGGTTGATGTTGATCCAGGCGTGAAAAGTGAATATTGCCATTCAGCCTGTCATGTTTATTTTCTCTCTCTCTCTCTCTGTCCGTCTCTTTTTCTCTCCCTCTTTTTCTGTCCCTCTCTTTCTCTGTCCCTATCTTTCTCTGTCCTTTTCTTTCTCTGTCCTTCATTCTTTCTGTCCCTCTCTTTCTCTGTCCCTCTCTTTCTCTGTCCCTCTCTTTCTCTCTCCCTCTCTTTTTTTCTATGTCTGTCTGTTTCTATACTACACGGTTTTTACAGATTACTTTAAATGTTCCTTCTTTTATTTGGAAGTTAAAAGCTGTTACCAACCTCCGCTTATTTAAAAGCATTCTATAGCCAGATATTTATTAATTTTTTTATTTTTATTAACATCGGCCGATTCCCACCAAGGCAGGTGGCCGAAAAAGAAAAACTTTCATCATCATTCACTCCATCACTGTCTTGCCAGAGGGGTGCTTTACACTACAGTTATAAAACTGCAACATTAACACTCCTCCTTCAGAGTGCCGGCACTGTACTTCCATCTCCAGAACTCAAGTCCGGCCTGCCGGTTTCCTGAATCCCTTCATAAATGTTACTTTGCTCACACTCCAACAGCACGTCAAGTTTTAAAAAACCATATGCCTCCATTCACTCCTATCAAATACGCTCCACATGCTTGCTGGAAGTCCAAGCCCCTCGCACACAAACTTCCTTTACCCTCCCTCCAACCTTTCCTAGGCCGACCGCCCGCCTTCCTCCACTACAGATTTATACACTCTCGAAGTCACTCTGTCTCGTTCCATTCTCTCTACATGTCCAAACCACCTCAACAACCCTCCTCAGCTCTCTGGACAATCGTTTTGGTAATCCCACCTCCTCCTAATTTCCAAACTCCGAATTCTCTGCATTATATTCACACCACACATTGACCTCAGACATGACATTTCCACTGCCTCCAGCCTTCTCCTCGTTGCAACATTCATCACCCATGCTTCACACCCATATAAGAGCTTTGGTATAACTATACTCTCATCATTCCCCTTTACTTCCATGGACAAGGTTCTTTGTCTCCACAGACTCCGAAGTGCTCCACTCACCCTTTTCCCCTCATCAATTATATGATTCACCTCATCCTTCATAGACCCATCCGCCGACATGTCCACTCCCAAATATCTGAATACATTCACCTCCTCCATACTCTCTCCCTCCAATCTGATATCCAATCTTTCGTCACCTATTCTTTTTGTTATCCTCATCACCTTACTCTTTCTATATTCACTTTCAATTTTCTTCTTTTACACACCCTACCAAATTCATCCACCAACCTCTGCAACTTCTCTTCAGAATCTCCCAAAAGCACAGTGTCATCAGCAAAAGCAACTGTGACAACTCCCACTTTGTATTTGCTTCTTTATCTTTTAGCTCAACACCTCTTGCCAAGACCCTCGCATTCACTTCTCTCTTACAACCCCATCTATAAATATATTGAACAACCACGGTGACATCACACATCCTTGTCTAAGGCCCACTTTTACTGGGAAATAGTCCCTTCCTCCTACACACTCTAACCTGAGCCTCACTATCCTCATAAATACTCTTACTGCTTTCAGTAACCTTCCTCATATTCCATACACCTGCAACATCTGCCACATTGCCCCCTATCTACCCTATCATACGCCTTTTCCAAATCCATAAATGCCACAAAACATCTTTACCCTTATCCAAATACTGTTCACCTATATGTTTCACTGTAAACACTTGGTCTACACACCCCTACCTTTCCTAAAGCCCCTTGTTCATCTGCTATCCTACTTTCTGTCTTACTCTAATTCTTTCAATAATAACTCTACCATACACTTTACCAGGTACACTCAACAGACTTATTCCCTATATTTTTGCACTCTCTTTTGTCCCCTTTGCCTTTATACAAAGGAACAATACACGCTCTCTGCCAATCCCTAGGTACCTTACCCTCTTCCATACATTTATTAAATAATAGCACCAACCACTCCAAAACTATATCCCCACCTGCTTTTAACATTTCTATCTTTATCCCATCAATCCCAGCTGCCTTACCCCCTTTCATTCTACCCACTGCCTCACGAACTTCCCCTACACTCACAACTGGCTCTTCCACACTCCTACAAGATGTTATTCCTCCTTGCCCTACACACGAAATCACAGCTTCCCTGTCTTCATCAACATTTAACAACTCCTCAAAATATTCTCTCCATCTTCCCGATACCTCTAACTCTCCATTTAATAACTCTCCTCTCCTATTTTTAACTGTCAAATCCATTTGTTCTCTAGGCTTCCTCAACTTATTAATCTCATTCCAAAACTTTTTCTTATTTTCAACAAAATTTGCTGATAACATCTCACCCACTCTCTCATCTGCTCTTTTTACATTGCTTCACCACTCTTTTAACTCTCTTTTTCTCTCCATATACTATTCCCTCCTTGCATCACTTCTACTTTGTAAAACCTCTCATATGCTTACTTTTCTCCCTTACTACTCTCTTTACATCATCATTCCACCAATCGCTCTCTTCCCTCCCGCACCCACTCGCCTGTAACCACAAACTTCTGCTGAATACTCTAACACTACATTTTTAAATCTACCCCATACATTTTCAACCCCATTGCCTACACTCTCACTAGCCCATCTATCCTCCAATAGTTGTTTATATCTTACCCTAACTGCCTCCTCTTTTAGTTTATAAACCTTCACCTCTCTCTTACTTACTGATTCTATTTTCCTTGTATCCCATCTACCTTTACTCCCACTGTAGCTATAACTAAAAAGTGATCTGATATATCTGTGGCCCTCTATAAACATGTACATCCTGAAGTCTACTCAACAGTCTTTTATCTACCAATACATAGTCCAACAAACTACTATCATTACTCCCTACATCATATCTTGTATACTTATTTATCCTCTTTTACTTAAAATATGTATTACCTATAACTAAACCCCTTTCTATACAAAGTTCAATCAAAGGGCTCCCATTATCATTTACACCTGGCACACCAAACTTACCTACTACACTCTCTCTGCATGTTTCTCCCACTTTAGCATTTAGGTCCCCTACCACAATTACTCTCTCATTTGGTTCAAAAGTTCCTATACATTCGCTTAACATCTCCCAAAATCTCTCTCCTCTACACTCCTCTCTTCTCCAGGTGCATACACGCTTATTATGACCCACTTTTCGCATCCGACCTTTATTTTAATCCACATAATCCTTGAATTTACACATTCATATTCCTCTTTCCTTCCATAACTGATCCTTCAACATTATTGCTACCCCTTCCTTAGCTCTAACTCTCTCAGATACTCCTGACTTAATCCCATTTATTTCTCCCACTGAAACTCGCCTACCCTCTTCAGCTTTGTTTCGCTTAGGGCCAGGACATCCAACTTCTTTTCATTCATAACATTGGCAATCATCTCTTTCTTATCATCCGCACTACATCCACGCACATTCAGACAACCCAGTTTTATAAAGTTTTTCTTCTTCTCGTTTTTAGTAGATTTGTACAGGAGAAGGGGTTACTAGCCCATTGCTCCCGGCATCTTAGTCGCCTCATACGACACGCATTGCTTACGGAGGAAAGATTATTTTCCACTTCCCCATGGACAATAGAGAAAATAAAAAGAACAAGAGCTATTAAGAAAATAAGAAAACCTAGATGTGTATGTATATATATGCATGTGTATGCCAGTGTAGTGTGACCTAAAGTGTAAGTAGAAGTAGCTAGATATACCTGTTATCCAGCGTGTTTATGAGACAGAAAAAAAACACCAGCAATCATACCATCATGTAAAAACAGTTTCAGGTTTCTGTTTCACAGTCACCTGGGGGGGGGGGGGGGGGGGGGGGGGGGGGGGGGGGGGGGGGGGGGGGGGGGGGGGGGGGGGGGGGGGGGGGGGGGGGGGGGGGGGGGGGCCCCCCCCCCCCCCCCCCCCCCCCCCCCCCCCCCCCCCCCCCCCCCCCCCCCCCCCCCCCCCCCCCCCCCCCCCCCCCTGTTGATTGGAGACTATCATTTTTTTTTCAAAATAAAATGTCGAAACATTATTTTCGTCACGTTACTATAGCTGTAAGCTGGTGATTGATGTGCCTCAAACCAACTGGTATTTCCTCTATTGAATAATGAAATGTCAAAATAAAGTGCATAGGCCAAATTTCTGACATAACCCTAACTCCTCTAGACTTTGAGAATGCCATCGACGACATGCCCATGCACTCAGCCTCAGGCCCAGACTCGTGGAACTCTGTGTTCATTAAGAACTGCAAGAAACCAAGAAACCCCTCTCACAGGCCCTAAGTATACTATGAAGAAGGAGGTTAGACACAGGCGAGATTCCACAGTCACTAGAAACAACGGATATAGCCCCACTCCATAAAGGTGGCAGCAAAGCAGTAGCTAAGAACTATAGACCAATAGCTTTAACGTCCCATATCATAAAAATCTTTGAAAGAGTTCTAAGAAGCAGGATAGCAAACCACCTGGACTCCCAACAATTGCACAACCCAGGGCAACATGGTTTCAGAGCAGGTCGCTCCTGCCTCAGGACTGAGTATATTACAAACTCCAATCACACAATAGAGCTGAAAAGTAATGTGAAGGACCTGGGTGTGGTAATGTCCAAGACCTCACCTTCAAGGACCACAACAATGCCACTATTACATCTGCGAGGAAACTGATAGGATGGATAATGAGAACATTCAAGACAAGAGATGCCAAGCCAATGATGATCCTTTTTAAATCACTTGTTCTCTCTAAGCTAGAATACTGTGTACATTAACATCCCCATTCAAGGCAGTGAAATTGCAGATCTAGAGAATGTACAGAGAACCTATACTGCACGTATAAGTTCCATCAAACACCTTAACTACTGGGAACGCCTGGAAGCACTAGGCTTATATTCACTGGAGCGCAGGCGAGAGAGATATATCATAATCTACACCTGGAAGATTCTGGAGGGACTGGTCCCTAATATGCACACAGAAATCACTCCATACGAAAGCAAAAGACTTGGCAGACGGTGCAACGTACCCCCAGTGAAAAGTAAGGGTGCCACTGGTACACTAAGAGAAAACACAATAAGTGTCCGGGGCCCAAGACTGTTCAACAGCCTCCCACCAGCCATAAGGGGCATTATCAGTAGACCTCTGGTTGCCAGCAGTAACAGCCTCGTTGATCAGGCCCTGATCCACCGGGAGGCCTGGTCATAGACCGGGCCGCGGGGATGTCGATCCCCGGAATGCCCTCCAGGTAGACTCCAGGTAGGCATGAGATTCTTGGATAAGGTGAAAATTTAGGTTATTGAGGTTGATATTCCATAAGAATGGATGGGTTTCACTTTGGGAACACTGGCACCGACTGAGGGTCTTGTAGATTGTGTTCTATTGAAACGTCTCTAAGAGTAGACACTAAGGAAGTGCAATGCAAAATTAGACTGCACGTGTTTTCGGTTTTGCCAAGAGACCCAGGCCATTATAACAGTATTGTTCGTTTCTACTAAATAGCTTATCTTGGATGAATTCATACAGTAACTAGTGCTTCATGATGGATAGTTTTAACTGGTCAGATACGAAGAGAACAAAAAGGCACAGTATATAAATAACGTCGTCAAAAGTTTTTCTCCTGTGTGTGGGATATATTTGTATAGATCAGCTATATTGTGATTTCTTCCTGAGTCCATATTGTCTCAAGATTATTGTCTCAAGATTATTGTCTCAAGAAGTGACACTGCTCTGATGCTGCTTATTACTGTTCTGCTGTTTTTTTGTGCGAATAGGAACTAAATTTGCCTCTTTGAACTAAGGACATTTAAACTGAGATTGACTGAGTTCATTGATGAGAGTGGCGACGCGCGCTGATCTCCACATATCAACAATCTTGCGCTCACTATACCAAATCCTCAGCATATTCTTGGTTCAGATTCTTAAGCATATGTACTTTCTGCTTTATTGTTGCTTCTGACAACACATTTTTTGCGGCTCGCAATGGAAATTCCCTTATCGGTTTTGGGACTTGTATCTTGGCAAAAAAATGTTCAGCAAATAAGTTAGCATTTTCATGATTGCTGGTAGAGACAGTCCCATCTTGTCCATATAAGCTGTATGGTTTAATCAGATATATGTCCATATCGGTCCCTGACCAATGATCAATGCAGCCAACTCTTCCTGGTATCAGTTTTCTGTTTTTGTCTCACCCTCCCATATAGATAAGGCCCAGTTTTGGATTTCTGCTGTTCACCTTCACCCTAATCTATGCAAGTTCCTGTTTATTATAACAAGATAACTATTCTGTAATTATCTATCAGAGAGTATTGGTAGGTCACCTATTGATATCCTAGCATCTAGACTGTTTCTAGCATATGAGAGGTTTGCCAGTACTTATTCTTCACCTCATTGGAGGAGGGATATTTATAAATATAAAAGAGCTTTTAAGTTGGGGTTTCATAAGAGGGATATAAATTGAAGAAGAAATATTAGCAGCTAAAAGACTGAGAAATTAATAATTTAAATAATGATGTCTAGAGTAAATAAATTGAAATTAAGATACTGAGTCTTAGTATCCTACACACATATCACTATATTCAGTTATTAACTATTCTTTCAGTCTGTG
This sequence comes from Cherax destructor, assembly GCA_009830355.1. Taxonomy (NCBI): domain Eukaryota; kingdom Metazoa; phylum Arthropoda; class Malacostraca; order Decapoda; family Parastacidae; genus Cherax; species Cherax destructor. The sequence goes on from WNWK01002192.1 coordinate 196,564, forward strand.
CAATACGTATTTTTTAATAAATGAGGTAATTAAGTAATAACAGTAATTAACGGTACTCTCTGGCATATTATTATTATTATTGTTATTATTATTATTAGTAGTAGTAGTAGTATTGTTCTTCTTACAATCAAAACTAAGCTCTTAACCCAGAAAGGCCATACAGCACTGCAGGGCAGGATGTGCTACATACGAAATATGCGAAGATGAGAAACCAGCGAGGGTTAGAAGCATGCAAGAGGGAGAGTCAGTAAGGGTAGAAAGGAACAATAAAGGGAAAAATATAATCAAAGTGTCTGTACATTCTCAGTGTCTGCTGGTAGACGCGACAGTATTAGTAGATGGTGAACTGACAATTGAAGTTGACAGTTCTAATAGAATGACATTGGGCACTTCTCCATGAGATGCCCATACCGATACGAAGGCAGTGCCAGAGTGTCGTCCCCACGACAGCAATAATCAGAAGACAAGCAACCCAAACAAAGTTTGACAGAATATAATGTATGTATGAACACAGACCTCCGCTGATGCCATCAGTTGCGAAGTTGTCTAGAGGTTACTGAAAAAATAGTCTGAGAATGGAATACCCCAATATGAAATGAGGTCATGAACAGCTGACCTCGCAGCAGAGTCAGCCTGCTCGTTGACCCTAACGTCTGCATGTCCACGGACCCAGCTGAAAATAATGTCTTTGTTTTTATTAGAAACGCAGCGTAACAAAAATAATATACGGAAAACTAGGTAATAGCTTGTAAAATACTAAATGAGTCTGAAACTACTACGAATGTTGAGGTAGGAAGAGATGTAATATAAATACAGAAGAATACTCAAAATTACTAGAACCAGTAATGCAGCATATGGCAGGCTAAACACGTAATGTGACTGACGAAAGCATTAAGTCCCTGAATAAACACACTTCTGTATCAGAGACACAAGCACAGTTTGCTTTAACAATGCGGCGACTAGTTCAACAAACAGCAAGAAGCCCAAAGCAGCATAATACTGGAGACGCTGAGCATGTTCTTTAAGGAGCATTAAAAATATACAAATTTTAGAGATGCAAGCTGCACTTTCAAGGCATTATTTGTATGGTCACTACAAACGTCTGTGCAAAATTGCAGACCATTTCATGCCCATTTATCCTGCAACATCGCCATCGACTTTTCGTCAAATTATACATCATTAAAAGCAATTAGTTATAAATTATTGGTCGTCAGGATAATAATCAAGTGTACATGGTTTATATCAGTTTTGGTTGTGAAGATTGTATAATTAAATGTACATGGGTTATATTTATGATCAACTATTTAATTTTAAATTATTACAAGTTATAAGTGAAGTTTTCTTGGTTGGGAAACCTTGTGCATCACTTTCCTTCGATAATATTCTTCTGTCAGATATATAGCTTCAGTCTCTCTTGTCTTCTGTCCAGTCACTTCCGTGCAGCTTCAGTCATCTCTTGCCTTCTGTCCAGTCACTTCAGTGCAGCTTCAGTCATCTCTTGTCTTCTGTCCAGTCACTTCAGTGCAGCTTCAGTCATCTCTTACCTTCTGTCCAGTCACTTCAGTGCAGCTTCAGTCATCTCTTGCCTTCTGTCCAGTCACTCCAGTGCAGCTTCAGTCATATCTTGCCTTCTGTCCAGTCACTTCAGTGCAGCTTGTCATCTCTTGCTTCTGTCCAGTCACTTCAGTGCAGCTTCAGTCATCTCTTGCCTTCTGTCCAGTCACTTAGTGCAGCTTCAGTCATCTCTTGCCTTCTGTCCATCACTTCAGTGCAGCTTCAGTCATCTCTTGCCTTCTGTCCAATCACTTCAGTGCAGTTTCAGTCATCTCTTGCCTTCTGTCCAGTCACTTCAGTGGAGCTTCAGTCATCTCTTGTCTTCTGTCCAGTCACTTCAGTGCAGTTTCAACATCTCTTGTCTTCTGTCCAGTCACTTCAGTGCAGCTTCAGTCATCTCTTGCCTTCTGTCCAGTCACTTCAGTGCAGCTTAAGTCATCTTTGCCTTCTGTCCAGTCACTTCAGTGCAGCTTCAGTCATCTCTTGCATTCTGTCCAGTCACTTCAGTGCAGCTTCAGTCATCAATGTTATCCCTCTCTCAACAGCTTGAGTGTTGTTTGGCCACTTGGGAACCTTCAATGGAGTCTCAAAAATTTTCAGAACCTGTTGATCTGATAGAGAAACAATGAAAGGAGGCTCAGTTTTGAGTTCAGTCTTCCAGTCAATCATGGAATGATAGATCTTTGCTTGCCACTTTAGTTTGGGAATCACTACTTTTCTTGAGTTGACAATAGAAGCCACATTGTTATTCTCTTCATCTTCACTGTCATCCTCATCATCAGTGTAGATTAACAAGTCATCACCATCAGAAGAATCTTCTCCATCCTCATCAGAACTCTCAGTACTTTCTACTGTCTTTTGATGCTCTTCTCTAATTTTTCTTATCATTGACACAGCTTTGTCTCTCACAGTAATGTCTTCATCAGCGCACATACCAAGAAGCAGCTGATCTGTGTCACAAAGTAGGAATTTCTTTGGACAGTCTTCTTTACTATCTTCTTTTCTTCACTGTTCAGATGTCTCATAAACTGCAGTGACTGGAAGACGTTCTTTGGTCCGTTCTTTTTGGAACCACATTAGAGCACTGAACTTTAAAATCATAATGACGACTCCTTTCAGCTCCTGACTGGGTCTTGATGTTGCCACATACAGCTACTTATCTTATCTTACTCCATAAAGTATTCCACCTTGACACACACGGTGGACTGGTTCAAGACAGCCAAGTCATCATCAACCACACCTTAATCAATCCTTTGCAAATCCTATACAAGTATTTCTGGTCCCAGGACAGATCCTCTGCCACCTTGTCATTCAGTTCAGGAAAATCAGTGAAATTGACTGGCTGGAAAGCAACAACTGGCAGCTCAGACAGAGGATCCTTGATTTGCTTGCCAATGAGACCTCTGCAATGCTGAGGACCACTTGGCTTACCGTTATAGTGGTAGAAAACAGCCGGAATGGCAGCTCATTTCCAACAGGCTGCCGAGTTAGTTTTCCCCAAAAGGTCTTGACTCTTGGGAGTCACATGAGGGAGATATTCAGTGCCGGGCTCCACCATGATGACGTAATGATCTTTCACCATTATCTTTGGACTCATTTCTTGGTCTTCACATTCTTTGTCATTACACGAGTGGTGGTCTTCTACCATCAAAATACAGTGATGTGATATTTTCCAAATTTGCTGCTTATTTTCTTGCCTCTCCATTCTGTATTTGTGTCTGGCATCTCGTAAATTCTGTGGTTCAATAACTTGACTTTTGTCGTCCTTGGTGATAATGTCATAGTCCATTAAGGTGGCGGTAGCAATGGCAGCTCTAGCATAATCACCGATAAAGTTAGGTAATGTTTATAAATACTGCAGAGTACATAGATACAGTACATAAAACACTGCGCTGCGCTACTCAGTAATACAGACATATTCAAAAATTTCAATCGTAAATGCTGTAGGATACACCTCAACCAATCAACTTCATATTTGGCACTGAATCTAAGATGTATATAAGGAACAGTGCCTGAAGAGTGCAGCTTTGACCAAAATTTCAATGCTTCCTAATGTTCTTCACGAAATCGACAAACTCTCAAATTAATGATTCCGGTTAAATATTCAAACCCCTACTATACCAGTTCATATATGCCATAGGTCTACAGAGGTCAAGAAGTGCGTGTTCGTTCATTAACGGGATCATATTCTTTTACAAAACTGAGTCTAAATCACAACAGCAGATGCAGAGTTCCCTCAGTCACTGGGAGGAGAGGGGCGTTTCCTGGCCCAAAGCTGGACAGAGTAGACGTCTTGCCTCCTTAGACGCCAGGCAGAGAACGAGAGAGAGAGAAGCTCAAGTGGCAATCACAGAAACTGTAGAGTGCAAAATAACTTTTTTAATATATAGCCAAATATATAAAAATAAGTAATACTATGAACCATATTATTTTAGTTACTAATAAAATAACATTTGTGATACATTAAAAAAATTCTTTTTATATTAATGTATATATCTTTAGACGCAACACAGTTGTTGTACAATAATTCCTACTGTTGCAACTCCAAGACTTGTAGTTAGCAGAAGCGTTATCCCGGCACTAATATTTAAACCAAAACTAATGTAATGATTTCCTCTCTCACTGTCTCCAGCTCTAGCACGTTACCTCTCGCTTTCTCTCTCTCTCTCTCTCTCTCTCTCTCTCTCTCTCTCTCTCTCTCTCTCTCTCTCTCTCTCTCTCTCTCTCTCTCTCGTGTTCCTTTTCGCTTTTTCAGCCTTTCGCTCTCCCATCCTTTCACCATCTTTTTCTTTCGCCCTCTTGCTCCCTCTTTCGCTCTCTCTAACTTTCATTCTCTCTCTCGATCTTTTCTCTCTCCATCTTTTTTCTCTCTTTCTCTCCCTCTCTCGCTCTCCCGTCTCCTCGTCATATGTGTAGACAGGCAGACAGGCAGACAGGCAGACATGAAGACAGGCAGACAGGCAGAAGAGGTTTATTTCTGACAGTGATCTTTTCTACGGTATAGACAATGCCATCAGCTATCTTCCACACGCGCTTTCTCCATTTCGTCCCTTTGAAGATGGAGTGTCTGAATGCTGGGGAAAAGCTCTTGATCCAAGAAATCAGATTTGCCTTCCTCTTCCTTCAGTCAACTCTAATTGACTTCCGTTCTTCAGGGGTCATGACCCTAAGGGTTTAAGGCTTCCAATTGACTAGAAGAATGTTACATTTTCTAATAGCTTCAAGGGCCTCCAGATCTTCCATGGACTCGCATGTACTTCACTGAAGTATTTTAACCTTCTGGCACTTTGACATTTACTTCACTGAAGTACTTTAACCTTCTGGCACTTTGACATTTACTTCACTGAAGTATTTTAACCTGCTGGCACTTTGACATGTACTTCACTGAAGTATTTTAACCTGCTGACACTTTGACATGTACTTCACTGAAGTATTTTAACTTGCTGGCACTTTGACATGTACTTCACTGAAGCATTTTAACCTGCTGGCACTTTGACATTTACTTCACTGAAGTATTTTAACCTTCTGGCACTTTGACATTTACTTCACTGAAGTATTTTAACCTGCTGGCACTTTGACTGTACTTCACTGAAGTATTTTTAACCTGCTGGCACTTTGACATGCTTCACTGAAGCATTTTAACCTGCTGACACTTTGACATGTACTTCACTGAAGCATTTTAACCTGCTGACACTTTGACATGTACTTCACTGAAGTATTTTAACTTGCTGGCACTTTGACATGTACTTCACTGAAGCATTTTAACCTGCTGGCACTTTGACATGTACTTCACTGAAGCATTTTAACCTGCTGACACTTTGACATGTACTTCACTGAAGTATTTTAACTTGCTGGCACTTTGACATGTACTTCACTGAAGTATTTTAACTTGCTGGCACTTTGACATGTACTTCACTGAAGCATTTTAACCTGCTGGCACTTTGACATGTACTTCACTGAAGCATTTTAACCTGCTGACACTTTGACATGTACTTCACTGAAGCATTTTAATCTGCTGGCACTTTGGCATGTACTTCAATGAAGCATTGTAACCTGCTGGCACTTTGACATGTACTTCACTGAAGCATTTTCACCTGCTGGCACTTTGACATGTACTTCACTGAAGTATTTTAACCTCTGGCACTTTGACATAAGAACATAAGAAAGGAGGAACACTGCAGCAGGCCTGTTGGCCCATACTAGGCAGGTCCTACACAATCCGTCCCACTAACAGAATATTTGCTCAACCAAATTTTCAATGCTACCAAAGAAATAAGCTTTGATAATTCTATTTACTCATGTGCGAGTCCCACTCAAATCCAACCCCTCTCACTCATGAATTTATCCAACCTAAATTTGAAACTACCCAAGGCCCTAGCTTCAATAACCCTACTAGGCAGACTGTTCCACTCATCAACTACCCTATTTCCAAACCAATACTTTCCTATATCCTTTCTAAATCTAAACTTATCTAACTTGAATCCATTATTGCGGGTTCTCTCTTGGAGAGATATCCTCAAGACCTTATTTATATCCCCTTTGTTAATACCCATTTTCCACTTGTATACCTCGATCATGTCTTCCCTCATTCTACGTCTTACAAGTGAATGTAATTTAAGGGTCTTCAATCTTTCTTCGTAAGGAAGATTTCTAATGCTATGTATTAATTTAGTCATTCTACGCTGACTGTTTTCTAATGAATTTATGTCCATTCTGTAATATGGAGACCAGAACTGAGCTGCTTAATCTAGGTGAGGCCTTACTAATGATGTATAAAACTGTAATATAACCTCTGGACTTCTGTTGCTTACACTTCTTGATATAAATCCCAGTAATCTATTTGCCTTATAACCTCTGGACTTCTGTTGCTTACACTTCTTGATATAAATCCCAGTAATCTATTTGCCTTATTACGTACGCTTAGGTATTGCTGTCTTGGTTTAAGGTTGCTGCTTACCATCACCCCCAAGTCCTTCTCGCAATCTGTATGGCTAAGTTCTACGTTATTTAACTTATAAGTGCTTGGGTTATGGACACTCCCGAGCTTCAGTACCTTGCATTTATCTGCATTGAACTGCATCTGCCACTTTTCTGACCACGAATTAAGTTTGTCTAAATCTTCCTGAAGTTCTATGACATCTATGTTTGAATCAATTATCCTACCTATCTTCGTGTCGTCGGCGAATTTGCTCATGTCACTAGTAATTCCCTCGTCAAGGTCATTGATATATATTATAAATAACAACGGACCTAAGACTGATCCCTGTGGAACACCACTCGTTACAAGTCCCCACTCGGATTTAACCCCATTTATGCACACTCTCTGCTTCCATGACAGCACTTTTCCCCCAATGCCATGAGCTGCCACTTTCTTTAACAGTCTCTGGTGCGGTACTCTATCAAAAGCCTTACTAAAGTCTAAATAAACAATATCGAATTCTTTATCGTGATCAACAGCCTCAAAAGCTTTACTGAAGAAGGTTAATAAATTAGATAGGCAGGAACGGCCCCTCGTGAATTCATGCTGAGTATCATTAATCAAATTTTGGTTATCTAGATGGCTTCTAATAATATCAGCTATAATTGACTCTAGTAATTTGCCTACAATTGAGTTAAGGCTTATTGGGCGGTAATTTGATGGTAGTGACTTGTCCCCTGCTTTAAAAATAGGAATTACATTAGCCATCTTCCACATATCAGACACTACACCTGTTTGAAGAGATAAATTAAAAATGTTAGATATTGGTTCACAGAGTTCCATTTTGCATTCCTTAAGAACCCTTGCAAAAAGCTCATCAGGACCTGAAGCAATTTAACCTGCTGGCACTTTGACATGTACTTCACTGAAGTATTTTAACTTGCTGGCACTTTAACATGTACTTCACTGAAGTATTTTAACGCTGCTGGCACTTTGACATGTACTTCACTGAAGCATTTTAACCTGCTGGCACTTTGACATGTACTTCACTGAAGCATTTTAACCTGCTGGCACTTTGACATGTACTTCACTGAAGTATTTTAACCTCTGGCACTTTGACATGTACTTCACTGAAGTATTTTAACCTCTGGCACTTTGACATGTACTTCACTGAAGCAATTTAACCTGCTGTCACTTTGACATGTACTTCACTGAAGTATTTTAACCTGCTGGCACTTTGACATGTACTTCACTGAAGCATTTTAACCTGCTGGCACTTTGACATGTACTTCACTGAAGTATTTTAACTTGCTGGCACTTTGACATGTACTTTACTGAAGCCATTTAACCTGCTGGTACTTTGACATGTACTTCACTGAAGCATTTTAACCTGCTGACACTTTGACATGTACTTCACTGAAGCATTTTAACCTGCTGGCACTTTGACATGTACTTCAATTAAGCATTTTAACCTGCTGGCACTTTGACATGTACTTCAATGAAGCATTTTAACTTGCTGGCACTTTGACATGTACTTCACTGAAGCATTTTACCCTGCTGACACTTTGACATGTACTTCACTGAAGTATTTTAATCTATTGCACTTTGACATGTACTTCACTGAAGCAATTTAACCTGCTGGCACTTTGTCATGTACTTCACTGAAGCAATTTAACCTGCTGCCACTTTGACATGTACTTAAATGAAGCATTTTAACCTGCTGGCACTTTGACATGTACTTCACTGAAGTATTTTAAATTGCTGGCACTTTGACATATACTTCACTGAAGTATTTTAATCTATGGCACTTTGACATGTACTTCACTGAAGCAATTTAACCTGCTGGCACTTTGTCATGTACTTCACTGAAGCAATTTAACCTGCTGCCACTTTGACATGTACTTCACTGAAGTATTTTAACTTGATGGCACTCTGACATGTACTTCACTGAAGTATTTTAACTTGCTGGCACTTTGACATGTACTTCACTGAAGTATTTTAACTTGCTGTCACTTTGACATGTAATTCACAAGCATTTTCACCTGCTGGCACTTTGACATGTACTTCACTGAAGTATTTTAACTTGCTGGCACTTTGACATGTAATTCACAAGCATTTTCACCTGCTGGCACTTTGACATGTACTTCACTGAAGCAATTTAACCTGCTGTCACTTTGACATGTACTTCACTGAAGCATTTTAATCTGCTGGCACTTTGACATGTACTTCACTGAAGCATTTTAATCTGCTGGCATCTGGTAAACCCCTCATCTGTTTAACCTCTCACCTGTTTAACCCCTAATCTGTTCAACCTCTCACCTGTTTAACCCCTAATCTGTTTAACCTCTCACCTGTTTAACCCCTCAGGTTTAACCCCTCATCTGTTTAAACCCTCACCTGTTTAATCCCTCACCTGTTTAACCCCTCGCCTGATTAACCCGTCACTCATGGTTTCACTTACAACAGTATAACTATGCTAAACTCGACCATAGTGACATATACTACTATGTTTTAGTTGAAAAATCCTATCATTGGTGAACTCTACGGTAGTGGCGTTCCATGTTTCACTTACTTCACCACTGATAACATATTTGTATGACACGCTACGGAAAATAATCTGAATTATTTCACTTACAAAAGTGTAGGGAATTATTTCACTTATAAAAGTGTAGGGAATTATTTCACTTATAAAAATGTATTGGAAATTTCGTTAATTTCAAAGGGTATGGTAATGACATAAAATGTCATTACCATACCGTAGTAGGTATTTCACTTATTACACATAAAACGTTATTCATACACTCTGAAGTATTTGTAGTACCAAGAAGTGTTACACTTCTTGAAAGTCCTCTGAAGCAGAATTGTATGAATTAACTGTTTAGTACATTTTTTCCTTTTAAACCCTGGTAATACAATGCTTGAAGAACCTAAAACTATGAGCGTTAGAGAAATTAAAAACAAACGTCTGGATGAATTCAGGATCGTAAATGGCAAGTTCTTCTTTTACGCTAGACTGCATGCGGCCGACAGTAACAGTTTGGTTGACGAGGCTTTGATCCACAAGCAGGACTGGTCTGGGACCAGGCCGTGGGGGAGTTGACTTACAGAAGCTTTCTTCAGGTATCCTCGAGGCACCTCCAGAAGACAAATACATTTTTTTTAAGACCGCGATATTAATTCTGCTAAAACTCTGGTAGTTACCTCCACAAGCTTACTCGGGTTGTAACTAACCTCTGTAACTAACCTCTGTAACTAACCTCTGTAACTAACCTCTGTAACTACTAGACCCTCAGCGTCTCTCCAGTTACACACCTCATCGTTCTCCTCCCAATGTTCAAAATATATTTTCTATATATTTTTGGCATAAAAATATAAACGTGGCATATGAGAATAGTATAAATTTTTAACATTTCAGCAGAGTGTAATGATTTTCTTCGTTTATACGGAAAACATTTTATTCTGGTACGTGGTATAGTGTTGATGGTGGGAGAGGTGGTGGTTGTGGTGTTGGTGGTAGGTGCGGTGTTGGTGGTAGGTGCGGTGTTGGTGGTAGGTGCGGTGTTGGTGGTAGGTGCGGTGTTGGTGGTAGGTGGTGTTGGTGGTAGGTGTGGTGTTGGTGGTAGGTGCGGTGTTGGTGGTAGGTGCGGTGTTGGTGGTAGGTGCTGTGTTGGTGGTAGGTGCGGTGTTGGTGGTAGGTGCGGTGTTGGTGGTAGGTGGGTGTTTGTGGTAGGTGTGGTGTTGGTGGTAGGTGCGGTGTTGGTGGTAGGTGCGGTGTTGGTGGTAGGTGCGGTGTTGGTGGTAGGTGTGGTGTTGGTGGTAGGTGTGGTGTTGGTGGTAGGTGCGGTGTTGGTGGTAGGTGTGGTGTTGGTGGTAGGTGTGGTGTTGGTGGTAGGTGTGGTGTTGGTGGTAGGTGTGGTGTTGGTGGTAAGTGTGGTGTTGGTGGTAGGTGCGGTGTTGGTGGTAGGTGCGGTGTTGATGGTAGGGTGGTGTTGGTGGTAGGTGTGGTGTTGGTGGAAGGTGCGGTGTTGGTGGTAGGTGTGGTGTTGGTGGTAGGTGTGGTGTTGATGGTAGGGTGGTGTGTGGTAGGTGTGGTGTTGGTGGAAGGTGCGGTGTTGGTGGTAGGTGTGGTGTTGGTGGTAGGTGTAGTTTTGGTGGTAGGTGTGGTGTTGGTGGTAGGTGTGGTGTTGGTGTTAGGTGTGGTGTTGATGGTAGGGTGGTGTTGGTGGTAGGTGTGGTGTTGGTGGTAGGTGTGGTGTTGGTGGTAGGTGTGGTGTTGGTGGTAGGTGTGGTGTTGGTGGTAGGTGTGGTGTTGGTGGTAGGTGTGGTGTTGGTGGTAGGTGTGGTGTTGGTGGTAGGGTGGTGTTGGTGGTAGGTGTGGTGTTGGTGGTAGGGTGGTGTTGGTGGTAGGTGTGGTGTTTGTGGTAGGTGTGGAGTTGCTGGGCTGCGGGAGAGTTACTTGCAAATTTAATAATAGATACGGTGTTAGGAGTGGTGTAAATAGTAATTTCGTTGTTGGTGTAAGATACAGTAGGTAGGGTGTCATATGTTGTATTGGTGGTAGACAGGGTGACAAGTATGATATTTTAGACATGTAATATGTTAGGAGTGGTGTTGGTGACAGGTACAATGTCAGATGTTGTAATGCTGATTGGCAGGTTGTCCTTGCAGATTTATGTTCAGGTCAGCAGGTGTTGTATGGTGCGTATTATTATCAGTTGTAGCTGGCGATAAATGGTGTACGATAAGACACGTACAGTGTATCTGAAACCTCTTATAATCTGAGGATAAACGTCTACGGAACCATCAGGAGAAATGCGACGCCCTAGCAGCAACAGCAAAGTCATCGAGAGGTTGTTTAGCCCCAAGTGACAGTACAAGATCAACAGAAGCTAGAACACAGTAAGAGAAATCTAGACAGTAATTACATGAAATTTCAGATAAAAAACCGAGCTTATCTGTTTTCCTTTGAAGTATTCGTAACACTGAAGAGAAAAAGTGAGCCAAAAGTGAGCCATGCTCGCCAGGACATGCTCGCCAGGACATGCTCGCCAGGACATGCTCGCCAGGACATGCTCGCCAGGACATGCTAGCCAGGACATGCTAGCCAGGACATGCTAGCCAGGACATGCTCGCCAGGACATGCTAGCCAGGACATGCTAGCCAGGACATGCTAGCCAGGACATGCTAGCCAGGACATGCTCGCCAGGACATGCTAGCCAGGACATGCTAGCCAGGACATGCTCTTTTATTACTATTTTTTTTTAGATAACATTGAACCTAGTGTATTCCATTAGAATGCTCATGAGCTTCGGTGTATTAACTTCATTAACTTTTCAATGTATTTGTTACATTAGAATCCTCATGGGCTCCAATGTATTCTTACCATTATAATATCTATAAACTACCGTGCAGTCTTTCAAGAAGACTGTGCTTCAACTCTCATACTTCAGTGGATTATACATGAAATTTACTCTCAGAGAAGAACAGATATTCAGTTGTACACACACTATTGTATATTGGTACACCGTAATATATCCATGGTGGTAGTATACGACTTGCGTACACATTTTTGAAATTAATTTATTAAAGTGTTAGTGTGTAGTAATTTTGAAAGGGTTTTTCCAGGTGGGATGAGTGAGTGTGAACATTTCGTTTAATTATTCAAGAAGATATGCTACAATTAATATTTCCAATCTCGAGTCTAGCTTTAAGATTTGTTTATTATTATGATTAGTACATGTACATGAGGCCAGTATTCCACCTTGGTGGGTAGTGGCGATCACTCGATCCAGCTCCACTGACATAACTGTTTTTCTTAGACTATGACTCACTCTTTTCTGTTCCACATCCATGGGGAAGTGGAACAGAATTCTTCCTCCGTAAGCCATGCGTGTCGTAAAAGGCGACTTAAATGCCGGGAGCAAGGGGCTAGTAACCTTTTCTTTTGTAGAAATTACTGAATTTAAAAAGAAATACTTAATTTATCTTATTAGGTCACCCTGCCTCGATGGTATACTGGCGGTTCGGTGAATATAATATAGGTAAAAAATTGTGTATTGAATAATTTCGCAAAAATCATTCTGAACTTAAAATATTAAATATATTTCACTGTGTTTATTATTAAATTATTGTAAACTTATCTAAAATATATTTAGTTGGATTAGGCTAAATTAAATTTCGCTTGTTATAATAAGGTTAGGTAAGGTTCTTTTGGTACAAAATTATTAATTTTTACGTTAACATAAATGAAAAAAAACTGTGTCTTTAAACGTATAAGATATTTTTTTAGAAAGAACTTTTAAACGAGTTCTTGTTAATTGACCAGTTTTACCTATTCAGCACGACATGTATATATACATACAATATATATATATATATATATATATATATATATATATATATATATATATATATATATATATATATATATATATTATTACATAATATGGAACAAAAAATTTAAGAGATACATTGTTGATATAAAGATGGCATATACAGTACACGAGGTGTAGAGATACATGTCTGGTACATATTGTTACATGTTTGTCACTGATTATAATGCGAAAATCTCATCAGCTCCTCAGAGCTGGGGCGCGTCTCCAAAATACAGCATGCGTTACGCCTCTGAACAGCAGCTGAGTCACTGGAACAGAAAACTAGCTGCCCTGGGATCCCTAGTTACCCTGTTGAGTCTTTTGCCCAGCTCCTTGAGGAACTTAGATGTACTCTTTCCCCATGAGCCAAGGGTCTCTGAGCCTATGGGAACAAACATATAATGATGGGCAAGTTCTCCATATTTTCTCGATTTTTGTGACTCCTGAAGGTGGCAGCTGCCTCCTTCCTCCCTGGTGTATTGGAGATAGGTATCAGCCAAGGTAGATGCACATGTGTAGTCCCACACCACCTGCTTGCCGTGTGTCCAGGCTTGAAGGGTGATACCATCTGGACGCTTCTGGCTGCCATCAGATTTGCATAGTTGGGGTGGCTCCTTACTGCTGGGCATCCGGCTGTTGTGAGTGTTATATATATATATATAATATATATATATATATATATATATATATATATATATATATATATATATATATATATATATATATATATATATATATATATATATATGCAAGAAAACCACTATGAAAAAATAGAAGAATTCCAAGCGCTTTCGTGACTACTCACATTATCAAGGAACTATAACAGGAAACATGACAAGAAGGGCTTATATAGAGGGCGAGACTACACCTCACAGTCACATCACACTAACAAAGACTTCACCTCACAGTAGCGTAACATCGCACGACTCTGTGAAGAGGAACATAAGAAAGGACCTGAAACTCTTCCCAAGAATTAAGATTAGTCCAATTTATCATTAAATTCTTCCCAAATTTTATTAATTATAAATGAATCCAATTTATATAAACCAAAAGAAATATTCATATTATTTTCAAAACTGCTTTTAATGAAACATGATTCTATTATATTTCTCTCAACCATGGACTTGCTTGATACAACCTTCTCAGCATTTTGAAAATCAATTGGATGGTTAAAATCTCTCACATGAATAAATAGAGCATTAGAATCTTGTCCAGTTCTAATGCTATATTTATGTTGTTTTAATCTTAGTTCAAGACTTTTACCAGTTTGACCATAATAAACTTTATCGCATATTTTACAGGGAATCTTATAGACAATCCGTCAGCATTTTGGGAATTTTTATCAAAAGTCTTTTTACTGTATCAAAATTTTTAAATACAACTTTGATATTAAAATTCTTAAGAAAGGAAGGCATATCAACCAAGTTTTCATGGTAAGGGAGAACCAACATATTTTTGGTTGAATAAGGTTGGTTGTCCCTTTTTGGATTGTAAAAGGTATTCCTAGCTATTTTAAAAGATTTATCAATTATGTTTCTTGGGTATTTTAAATCATTAGCTATTTCATAAATTTTAGAGATTTCTTCATCTATGAACTCTGGACTACAAATACGTAAAGCTCTGAAAAACATTGAAGAAAAAACCGACACTTTAACTCTATCTTGATGTGAAGAATAATAGTGTACATAGGAACAATTATTTGTAGGTTTTCTGTAAATTTTAAATTTAAAATCAATGTTACCCTTAATAATTAAAACATCTAGGAAGGGCAATGAGTTATTTTCTTCGAATTCAACAGTAAAATTTATATTTTGATATCACCTGTTTACTGTGATCTTTTTGCATATGCATATATATATATATATATATATATATATATATATATATATATATATATATATATATATATATATATATATATATATATATATATATATATAATCAGCATGGATATCGTTCCTTGGCCACATTAAATGTTCATGAATTAGTCGATTTAGCTGAACAGTAATTTCTCAGTGAGTGTAGATCAGGTTCAATATCCATTATTAGTCAGAAAAACAAGTTGAATATTCTGTCTTTTTTAAGTGTATTAGGTAAACTTTCCTTAATCTCTGAGTACATTTGGATGAGTACTTAATATAAGGGAAAATTTTAAGGTTGTGTATTCTTCAAGTTTATAAGGGTTCTTTATTTTTGCTTGTAGAACTCGGTATATCACTTGGATCAACATTTCATGGGAAATACTTTTAAGTTTAAGGAATAGTATATACGTCCTTTACCCATCAATACCTTCATATTTCATATTAACATTTGGTCGGTACGTATATTAGATTCAACATTCATTACGGACAACGTCAAGATTAGGGAAAATGCTTTTGAGTCAACATTAGATCATGTTAAACATTCATTATGAATCATTACATAAGGTTAATCATTATTGTTCGACGGATAAGGTTAATCTTAGTTTTTAATTTCATAGAGGAGGTTAAACGTTCTCAGTGAACACAGTCGTTTTTCCTATGATTATAAAAGATTTGTACAGAGGAGCGTTTGGTGAAAGCCATGTAAGAGAAAGAGCAAGAGAGAGAGAGAGTGAGAGAGAGAGCGAGAGAGGGAATGAGAGACAGAGTGACAGAGATAGAGACAGAGATATACAGATATAGAGACAGAGATATACAGATATAGAGACAGAGATAGACAGATGAAGAGACAGAGATAGAGACGAGAGATAGTGGCAGAGATAGAGAGTGGCAGATAGAGAGTGGCAGAGAGAGTGGCAGAGAGTGACAGATAGAGAGTGACAGATAGAGTGGCAGAGAGTAGACGAGATAGATAGTGACAGAGAGTGACAGAGAGTGACAGATAGAGATGACAGAAGAGAGTGACAGAGAGATGACAGAAGAAGTGACAGAAGAGAGTGACAGACAGAGAGTGACAGACAGAGAGTGACAGACAGAGAGTGACAGACAGAGAGTGACAGATAGAGAGTGACAGATAGAGAGTGACAGATAGAGAGTGACAGATAGAGAGAGTGACAGATAGAGAGTGACAGATAGAGAGTGACAGATAGAGAGTGACAGATAGAGAGGTGACAGATAGAGAGGTGACAGATAGAGAGATGTGACAGATAGAGAGGGGACAGATAGTGACAGAGAGTGACAGAGAGTGACAGACAGAGAGTGACAGACAGAGAGTGTGACAGATAGAGAGTGACAGATAGAGAGTGACAGATAGAGAGTGACAGATAGAGAGTGACAGATAGAGAGTGACAGATAGAGAGTGACAGATAGAGAGTGACAGATAGAGAGTGACAGATAGAGAGTGACAGATAGAGAGTGACAGATAGAGAGGTGACAGATAGAGAGTGTGACAGATAGAGAGTGTGACAGATAGAGAGTGTGACAGATAGAGAGTGTGACAGATAGAGAGTGTGACAGATAGAGAGTGTGACAGATAGAGAGTGTGACAGATAGAGAGTGGACAGATAAGTGAGTAGAGTGACAGATAGAGAGTGTGACAGATAGAGAGTGTGACAGATAGAGAGTGTGACAGATAGAGAGTGTGACAGATAGAGAGTGTGACAGATAGAGAGTGTGACAGATAGAGAGTGACAGAGAGAGTGACAGATAGAGAGTGACAGTAGAGAGTGACAGATAGAGAAATAGAGAGTACAATAGAGATTTACATGAGAGAGTGACAGAGAGAGTTGACAGAGAGAGTGACAAAGAGAGTTACAATAGAGAGTAAAATAGAGAGTTACATAGAGAGAGTTACATAGAGAGAGTTACATAGAGAGAGTTACATAGAGAGAGAGAGAGAGAGAGAGAGAGAGAGAGAGAGAGAGAGAGAGAGAGAGAGAGAGAGAGAGAGAGAGAGCACGCGTGAGCATTGCCACATCCAGTATCAAATATTTTAGGAGTCACAGTGCGCTGGTGACCATAAAGCGAGAGAGGTTTAACATCAGCGTGTCATATATTGTCGTATATAGTGCAGGCTGGCACTCGTGGCTCTCGTTAACCTTACATGCTACCCAGGTTCTCCCAATGCTACCTAATGGAATTTAGGTGCCACCTAGGGAACATACTGCCACCTGCTGAAAGGTAGGTACCACCAAGCCGAATATAACGCAACCTGCAGTACTGTAGGTACGACTCACATGAACGTAATTTCACCTGCTTACAGTTAGGTGCCGATTGAGTGAACATAACACCACCTGCTGAAAAATAGTTTCTCCCTAGTGAACATAATTTCACCTGCTGAGAGTTACGTGTCGTCCGGGCTAACATAATGCTACCTGCTGTACGATAAGTACAACTCAGCTGAACATAATTACACCTGGTGACATTTATGTGACTTCCCGAGTGAGCCTAGTGGCACTCTGAATTATAGATACCTCCCAGCTGAACATAATTTCTCACCTGCTTAAATTTATGGCCCTACCTGGTGAAGGTAGTGGTACCCGCTCAATTAAAGTTGATGTCTAGAGCATGCTAATAGTAACTGCTAAAAGTAAACTAATATATCACTAAGAAGAAGCAAGTGCTGTTGCCTAGAATGCTCATGGATTTCTCTTACTACACACACGCACGAACGTTATCTTACTTGCTTAAAGGTTATGTTGGAATTTTGGTACATATTTCGTGCTAATTTTGCATGCCTGCTGTAGTGTTGTTATACTTAAGTTGCTAGTATAGTCTGTGTTCAATATTAAACAAGGAACATCAAGTACAAGCTAAGGTTGGAAACGTATTCATTTAGTCACTTAATTTCTCGATTCAAATGGAATCAAGCAAAATGTATATCTTAAGCTTTAAATAAATAAATCAAAAGTTTATCAAAAGCTGTGAATACTTTTTCAAATGACTCAGTCGATGATTCATAGTTTGATTATCGTGTGAAAGGTACAGAGTGAGGCTATTGATTGTTGCTATTCTTGTGGTATAAGTGCCGTCTGCTGCTATTACACGAAGTTGGGCCATGTGGAGAATTTATGAAAACATTGGCCTAGTTAAGGCTGCTAGAATCACTCGCGTGTTGAATACTCCGCTGAAACTATACGTCCAACAGTGCCAGATTAAAACGTGAAATGAATAGCTTTATGTAGCTCTCAATGTTATTCAAAAGATGGGTGGTAGGTTATTCAGAAGGTTCGTTCACACTCTTGTTCTTTCATTTGTGTTTCTGCTGAAAAGAAGCATAGCAGGGGTCGAAACATTCAGACCAATTAAGCTTCTGAGTTTGTCTTTGTATGTTTTGTTATTGTGCATTAACAAGTATTCGTTACTCTTTATTTAGTTTAGAACTTGGCAGTGATTATTGTCAAACAAACATGAAATGCACAAAAAACATGTTTCTTGGCGGACTCGCTTGTGTAATTCTACATATGTTTTTTTTTTTATTTTCAAAGGAGAATCACGTTTCATTCTGTGATATCTTTATCAGTCAGTGCTAAGCTTCGCCCAGTCCATCTTACTCCATATCCAAAGATCACGTACTGACTTTCAATAACATATGTATTCTTGCAACCTTCAAGGGACAGATATACTTCTCCCATCTTAAAGTAAATGTTAAAATGCAGACATCCTCATAGATATTGGATATAATTGTACCATGAAACAGTTCAAGCAGACATTCCAGCAAGCAGCAAGTTAAGCCATTACATGGCTTACAAAATATGTGGCCCCAAAAAAACTTGTGAAATAATTTTTCAACAAATTGTATTAGATAATAAAAAGTGTCTCTGGTGTTGTTGATCCTCACCATCGCTTTTCGTAAGTGGGCATTACTGTTGTATTTCACTGAGAAGTGTCATTTACACTTCTCAGTGCCACAAATTTACGAGTAGGGTACAGATCATATTTTGACTTAAATTGTTTACAATACAAGGTAGGGACAGGTTGCAGATGCAACAAATGTGGGTGAAATATTTCGAGGAGTTGTAAAACACTGGAAGAAGCTATCTTTTGATGTTTTAAGACCAAGGTACATTCTTTTTAAGAGCCTGTGTGTCAAACACTACAAATATATTTAGTTACAGAAATGCAGTGCATGAGCTCACTGTAGGATCTATTACGATTACAGAAGATCTTTGTCTTCCTAGGATGACTAATTCACTGAGGACTACCCAAGGGTATAGGGTAGTGGTAATAATGGTAGCTGGAGTTATTGATTTAAAGACTGAAGTCTAGCAAGTTCCAGCTTTGTTACTGAATAACCACTAACGCTTTTTCTTGCATGTAATCGCGTCATCTTTAGCATTTTCCTATATTATTTTATATTATGTAACCACGAACGAGTGGTATTGATCAATAACAACACTGCACTAGCCAAGGACTCGAACCCAAGTTGTACTGGCCATTCTTGTAGGATTGGGTGGTCATGGGGTTTAAGGCGTCATGTAGTTCTGCTCACCATAAGGCGGGCCAGTAAACATGGGTTCGAGTCCTTGGCTAGAACAGTGTTGTTATTGATTATTTTATATATTATTTTATGTTATTTATATATTTTTTTCATATTATTTTAGAAATTAACTTACTAAGACTTTGTATTTCTCTAGAAATTCTTCTCCCCCTCTCTCTTTCTCACTTTCTCTCCATCCTCTCCCCTTCCCCGCCAGACTCACGGTCGTGCTACATCTGCACATTGGTAGCTCTCACCTGATCTACGTGTATTTACCTAGTATCGTCAATGACCAGGACGCAGCGAGACCTCAAGAGCAATATTCCGATCACTAGTTCTTCACAGTTTATCCTCCTTTCCTCTAATCATATACCTCATCAATTGCTCCATCTTAGCTCCATCTAAAATTCCCCATCTATCTCTCTTCACACATATCAGAGAAGAGAGGCATACCTCGAGTCTCTTCTCTGACATACCTCGCCTCTCTTCTCTGACATACCTCGCCTCTCTTCTGACATACCTCACTGTTTGACGAGTTCTGCAGCCATTCCTCTGCCTGCCAACAATGCTCACGTCACCCCTCTCTCTCTGTCTCCTATATCCACTCACCGCAATAACCAGCTTTCCTCTCAGCTTTACCCTATATTTCCCCCCATCCGATTTACTGACCTTTCTGCCTCTTACCCTCCCTCTTCCCCTCTTCGTAATCTTTTTTGCCTTCCCCTTCCTCCCTGGAGAGTCTGCCTCTCCACATCTTGCTCTCACTGGCTCCCACACCAGCAGCAGATGTCAGGTGTGTTTGATACCCAAGGTACTGGTATGATGCCTGGCCGGGATTTCCTTTGCGCCCAGGTGAACACAGCTATCCAGTTCTGACCCCTTTACTGGTGTAATGTACCAGTGGAGGCATGAAAGGACTTTGTGTCTCCAGAGGGCTAGTTGTATCACAGGAGTGACGTACTCCTGCCGAGGAAGATACATGATGTACTATTGTGGTGCAAGAAACATCACAGGACTGACGTACTCCTGCCGAGGAAAATACATCACTGGACTGACGTACTCAGGCAGGGCAAGATATATCGCAAGAGTGATGTACTCTGGCGGAGCAAGATACATCACAGGAGTGATGTACTCTGACAGTCCAAGATACATTGCAGGAGTGATGTACTCTGGCAGCGCCAGAGTACATCATAGGAATGTACATAAATGGTTCAGATCACCAAGAAGTTGATAAATTAGAGACATGGACAACACTTGAGTGTCTTTACTGTGGGAGTGTTTCGTCAGGCAGTGGCATATGCGCAAGAAGGGGCTTATTTACCGCAGACAGGTGGCCTACTTCCACCTGTGGATTTGACCAAGGTGACACCGCCTACGACTGCTTCACCTGTCTGCAGTATATAAGCTCCTTCTTTGCGTATATGCTGTATTCTTGTCAAGATTGATGGATTGAATATATCGACTCCAGACTGAGGACTGATCACTGGTCAACAATCAAAATGCTTCCGAGACAAGAGTAGCAATTTCCAACTAATTTTAGGTCACTGATAATGAATATCATGGTTAAAATTGTTAGTTCTACTTTTCAATATACAACCTACGTGTCACAACAGGTTCCAACAGGCTTGCGGCAGTGTATTTCTTACCACACTGGTCTCACTGCCGTACATTATTTTTTCCAGCAGTCATAGAAGATGGTTGTGCTGTGCAAGTTTATATTTTGGGGTGAAAGGTAGGTAATTTTCTTAGCCAAACACTTTTTAAACTTATAATAAATATTAACTGAGCAAGCTATTGATATGCATATGTGACTGACCAGAGGTATGAGGTGGTTAGTCTCAGGAGAGACTGGCCACCTCGTCAATCATTGGAACCTGGGATTGAACAATGTTCAACATCCACCTCTCATTGAAGCAAACGAAATTTTGCTACCACCACTACACATAAAACTTGGGCTCATGAAAAACTTTGTAAAAGCTATGGACAAATCCGGTCAGGAATTCCAGTATTTAACATCAAAATTTCCCTCACTGAGCGACGCTAAGATAAGAGAGGGAGTCTTCAATGGTCCTCAGATTCCAGAGCTTCTTAAAGATGGTGACTTTGAATCAGACCTTCATGGGGAGGAGAAAGCTGCTTGGGAAGCATTCAAGTTAGTGGCGAAGGGATTTCTCAGAAACAGAAGGAAAGGTAACTATGAAGAATTGATGGAAAACCTCATCAGGCTACATGGGATGTAACATGTCACTTAAAATCCACTTTTTGGACTCACATATAGACTTTTTTCCAGCGAAATGTGGGGCAGTTAGTGACGAACATGGTGAAAGATGTCACCAAGATATTTCAACCATGGAAAAATGGTACCAGGGCAAATGTGGCACAAGAATGCTTGCAGACTATTGCTGGACATTGGCAAGAGATGATTCTTCAGCCCACTATAAGCGTCCAAGCAAAAGGCAGAGAGTAGGTACGGATTAGAGTTTAAAACATACTGGCACATATTGTACGTTATAATAAAATAATCAAATATTACATGTCTCGTATCTTTAAATCTATAGCCAATAAGCATTTTTCAAGGTGATATTTGGATTCAATTCAGAACATGAAAATACATAAGAATTAACTAATCTCATTTAAGAAGCATACAACTTTTCAAAAATTGTTGACCAGTGTTACCTGGTGTATACCTGAAGGGGGTTTCGGAGGCCAACGCCTCCGAGGCCCGGTCCATGACCAGACTTCATGGTGAATCAGGGCATGCTCAACAAGGCTGTTACTGCTGGCCTCACGTAAACTGACGTATGAGCCACAGCCCGGCTGGTCAGATACTGACTTTAGGTGCCTGTCCAGCTCCTTGAAGACAGCCAGGGTCTATTGGTAATCCCTCGTATGTATGCTGGAATGCAGTTGAACAGTTTTGGGCCCCTGACACTTACTGTGTTGTCTCTTAGCGTACTCTTGGCGTCCATGCTTTTGCAGAGGGGAGGATATTGCATCTTCTTTTCAGTCTTTTGCTTTCGTAGGGAATGATTTTCGTGTGCAGATTTGGAACTAGTCTCTCTAGGATTTTCCAAGTGTGTATTATCATGTATCTTTATCGAGTGCGTTCCAGGGAGCACAAATCAACGGTCTTCAACCGTTCCCAATAATGTAGATGCTTAATCACTTATAAGTGCCGTGAAATTCTCTGTATATTCTCAAGGTCCGCAGTTTCGACTGCCTTGAAGGGGGACAGTTAGTGTACAGAAATATACCAGCCTAGAGAGAACAAGCGATAAGAAGAGAATCATCATGTGCTTTGCCTCAATCTTCTTCCGATCTTCTCTGTTCTTCTTTTATGGACTGTTGTGGCGCAAATTTTCCACACTAAAGATATCCAAGTGTTCCACATACGTCTAATTTAACATCGCAGGATGTTAAATCTGGCGTGCTAGATACATTGCAGGAGTGATGCACTCTGACAGTGTTAGTTACATTGCAGGAGTGATGCACTCTAGCAGTGTTAGTTACATTGCAGGAGTGATGCACTCTAGCAGTGTTAGTTACATTGCAGGAGTGATGCACTCTGACAGTGTTAGTTACATTGCAGGAGTGATGCACTCTAGCAGTGTTAGTTACATTGCAGGAGTGATGCACTCTAGCAGTGTTAGTTACATTGCAGGAGTGATGCACTCTGACAGTGTTAGTTACATTGCAGGAGTGATGCACTCTGACAGTGTTAGTTACATTGCAGGAGTGATGCACTCTGACAGTGTTAGTTACATTGCAGGAGTAGTGCCCTCTGACAGTATTTATAATTCCAAATGAGAGTGCACACTTTCAACCTGAATACTTATTTTAATCAAGACTATTGTTTTCAGATTGAGTAAATGTATACACACCTCACCCACGTCCTTTAACTTATAAGTGCCGCTTTCTTCCCATGTGTGTCAAGTGACATATGACTTCGTATTTTCTGTCTTTGTGGGTTGTATAATTACTGAAGTGCTTGCACTTTTAACATTGACATTTTACTGGGTTCTGGTGGGATTGTGTTTGTTTTATATGATTTGTTTGTGCTGGTGGGTTTTTACTCTTTTACTTAGTTCTACAGTGAGCGCTCGTGTATGTATTCTATATTTATTTGTCACAAGAGAGCTGAAGGAACTATTAGTATAAAGCATTCTTCAAGTTCACCCTCGAAATTTCCAGTAACCTTAAGAAAACCAGATATAGAGATAGATAGATAGATAGAGAGAGAGAGAGAGAGAGAGAGAGAGAGAGAGAGAGAGAGAGAGAGAGAGAGGTAGAGAGGTAGGTAGGTAGGTAGGTAGGTCTTTCAGCTGTTAGCTTGGGTTCTGCAACGGCTGGCTAGGGATCCACAGCGGCTGGCTTGGGATCCACAGCGGCTGGCTGTGGATCCACAGCGGCTGGCTGGGGATCCACAGCGGCTGGCTGGGGATCCACAGCGGCTGGCTGGGGATCCACAGCGGCTGGCTGGGGATTCACAGCGGCTGGCTGGGGATCCACAGCGGCTGGCTGGGGATCCACAGCGGCTGGCTGGGGATCCACAGCGGCTGGCTGGGGATCCACAGCGGCTGGCTGAAGATCCACAGCGGCTGTCTGGGGATCTATAGAGGCTGGTTGGGGCCTACAGTGGCTGGCTGGGGAGCCACAGCGGTTGGCTGGAGGTCCTCAATGGCTGGCTGGGGGTCCACAGTAGCTGGCTGGAGGTCTCCAGTGGCTGGCTGGAGATCTACAGTAGCTGCCCAGGGCTCTACAGAGGCTGGCTGAGGATCTATAGCAGCTGGCTGGGGCTCTACAGAGGCTGACTGGGGATCTATAACAGCTGGCTGGGGATCTACAGTGACTGGCTTGGGATCTACAGTGGCTGGCTGGAGATCTACAGTGGCTGGCTGGGGAACTACAGAGGTTGGCTGGGGCTACAGTGGCTGCTGGGGTCCACAGTGGCTGGTCGGGGATCTATAGTGGCTGGCTGGGGATCTGCAGAGGCTGGTTGGAGATCTACAATGGCTGGTTGAGGATCTACAGAGGCTTACTAAGGGTCTACGGTTTCTGGCTCTGAGGTCTACAGTAGCTGCCTGGGGACCTACAGTGGCTGGGTGGGTATTTACAGTAGATGACTGGAAGTCTACAGTGGCTGACGGGGATCTACAGCTGCTGGCTGTGAATCTACAGAGACTGGCTTGGGATCTACAGCGCCTGGCTTGGGATCTTCAGCGGCTGGCTGGGGGTCTACAGCGGCTGGCTTCGTTCATGGGTGGACTATTGCTTACGAGAGACCTGCTTGCCAGCCTCTGAATTCCTTTCTCTCCATTGTTCGGCTCTTGAGGATCCGCCTTCAAGAGCAGCGCCGAATTCCTTCCCCAGCATTCTTCCCCCAGAAGAGAGTTTTTATTTTAAAAATTATGTTCTGTGTTCAGTATATAAGGGAATACTTATTGCACAATATGTATTACATAACACAGGAAGGTTATATATTAAAAAAATATTTTGTTTGAGATGATAATGTCATTAGTCATTACTTGTCTTGTGTTAGTTACTGGTTGTCAGAGATATATATTGATAGTGTATGTGCGTGTAACTCAAATTGTGGTATATATATATATATATATATATATATATATATATATATATATATATATATATATATATATATATATATATATATATATATATATATATATATATATAGGTAAAACTGAATAGGTAAAACTTGCGATTTGAGCTTAAATAGCAACGCTCTTCTTGCCGAATAAGGCAAGCGAAAATTTGCGTATGCAATAATTTTGCAAAAAATCATTCTGAACCTAACGAAAAAAATATATTTCATTGTGTTTGTTTATTATTAAATTACTGTAAACTTATCTATAATATATTTAGTTGTATTAGGCTAAATTAAATTGCGCTTGTTATAATAAGGATAGGTAAGCTTTCTAAGGTTCTTTTGGTACAAAATTATTATTTTTACATAAATGAAAAAAATATATATCTTTAAAAGTATAATATAAAATTTTAGAAAGGACTTAATTTTAAGCGAGTCTTTGCTAATTGACCAGTTTTACCTATTCGGCGCGACATATTTATATATATATATATATATATATATATATATATATATATATATATATATATATATATATATATATATATATATATATATATATATATATATATATATAAAGCACTGCGTTCCTGTCACAAGGTTCGTAGGGTCGAGTCTCCGTCGGCCAGAGATCAGTGTTTGTGAATATTTCGCCTGCTCTTGCGAATTCCTAGCATTGTATAAATCTCTAGTTGTGTCGATGCATGCAGGGGATGAGATGAAAAGCTGTAAGCCTTCCTGCCTGAAAGCTGGCTGCCTTGGAATAACGTCTAGCGAAAGCTGGATGCCAAGGTATTGGTCCAGTGTGGTACGGTCGGTAAAGCACTGCGTTCCTGTCACAAGGTTCGTAGGGTCGAGTCTCCGTCGGCCAGAGATCAGTGTTTGTGAATATTTCGCCTGCTCTTCGAATTCCTGCATTGTATAAATCTCTAGTTGTGTCGATGCATGGGGGATGAGATGGGTTTTAAACCTTCCTGCCTGAAAGCTGGCTGCCTTGGAATAACGTCTAGCGAAAGCTGGATGCCAAGGTTTGGTCCCGTGTGGTACGGTCGGTAAAGCACTGCGTTCCTGTCACAAGGTTCAGGGTCGAGTCTCCGTCGGCCAGAGATCAGTGTTTTTAATATTTCGCCTGCTCTTGCGAATTCCTACCCTTTTTTGAGGCAAGCGAAAATTTGGTATGCAATAATTTTGCAAAATCATTCTAAACCCTAACGAAAAAATATATTTCATTGTGTTTGTTTATTATTAAATTACTGTAAACTTATCTATAATATATTTAGTTGTATTAGGCTAAATTAAATTGCGCTTTTAAAATAAGGATAGGAAAGCTTTCTGGTTCTTTGGTACAAATTTTATTTTTACATAAATGAAAAAAAAATATTTTTAAAAATATAAAAAAATTTTAGAAAGGACTTAATTTTAAGGAGTCTTTCAATTGACCAGTTTACCTATTGGGGCCGACATATTTATATATATATATAAAAATTTTTATTTTATTAATATAATATATTTATATAATATATTAATTAATAAAATTATAAGGGTTTCCCGTCTGGTCGGGGTCATTTGGGGGCCTAGTTGCTCAGGCGACGTTGCCACTGTGTCTCCCAAGGTATTTAAAATGAAATTAATATGTGACAAGTGAAAAAAATACAGGAAAGGTTATATTATATATCAACAAAAAACGAAAGTGGATATACGCCAGAACACCCATCGATTGGGCAATCACAGGATACCAGGCTCACAGGCTGCACGCAAATACATCTCACCTGCTGGTTTTCGGGGTCGGGGTAAATTCCAATTTAAAACCCCAAAGGT